>JAFIDM010034642.1:0-11567 GCA_023159025.1 Thereuonema tuberculata | reverse complement strand
TGAATAACTTGGTGCTAAGTTGTACGACCTGAATCGCAGTTCAGGGTGGTCATATTCTATAGTGATGTCTTTTCGTCTGATTATCTATCAACACTATATATCCATTCTGCATCTATATCCTTTGGAAATTTCTGACTTTTGAAAACAAACTTATTATAACTTTTTTTTATTTCATTTATAACCATTTTTTTAATACAATTTTTTATATTCTGGAAATACATCTATGTTCATATTTGGCTAGAGTCGTGAACTCTTTTCAAATACAAGTAAAAAGTCGCCCGTGCTTAGGTTTTTGACGCCTATATATAGTTGTAACACTACTATAATTAAAAAAAAATTAAAGAAAAATAGTCCGAAAATTGTACAATTATGTATGTCTCTTTTAGTCTGGCCCTTTACCATCGATCTTTCCGACATGGATCATTAGGACCCACAATCTGTCTCATCATGTGAAAAAAAAATAATTGGCCAAAAAAAGAAAGAAAAGTTTCAAAAAGAAAAACAAATCTAAAAAATGAATTTTTTGTTTCTTATTTTGCTTATTTTTTTTTTTTTATTCACGAGAAATAAATCAACGAAACTAAGAAAGAAAAATTGTTACAAAGAAGAATCAAATCTAAAAAAATACTGAAGAATCGTAGAATCGTATATTTATAGGCACATTCAAACAATCGAATGTTAATTCTTCTTTGTTACAATTTTTCTTTCTTACTTTCTTTGATTTATTTTCCCGTGAATGAAAAACATTAAACCAAATAAGAAACGAAAAATTTGTTTTTTCTTCTTCAGTCTTCATCAAGCCGTCCTTGGTGCCCAACTACTTTCACAGTTTAAAGGATTATAATGAAGGTCAATTGAGTAATGCTCTTAAATTCGAAACTAACTTTTTTTTTATTATATATTAAAAAGAAAATCTAATAATAATATACAAACCCACAAACCTGCCTGATTTTCTTTGAAAGCATTTTTTTTCGAAATTCAGTTTCCTTATACAGTCGGACCACGATCTATGGTCACCACGTATATAAGGTCACTTTTCTAAAATCCCGTCTCATTGAATAGGAATTCTATGATATGGATTATTGGATATATGGTCAGGTCTTAAATATCGTAATGATATTTAAGGTCACTTCTGTTTGTGATTTCAGTGCCACAATGATTCAATTCCAAGAATTTTTCCTTGAATACGATCTTTTACCGGCGTCATTTCTCCTACTGACGGAGGGAGAGCTTTTTCACAAAGCCTTTCATCTCTAAAATTCTTGCTATTTCTTCCCCCCCCCCCAATCGCATCACGTGTCCATCATAATCACGTGTCCGTTTGTTCACCAGGAAGTCGAAAGAAAGGATCTCATTCCAACCGTTTTTGTGCTTGTGTTATGATGTCGACAAAAAGAAAAACGTTGTTTCTATCAGAGAAAAAGAAAATCTTTGAAGATTTGGAAAAATATAATGTATTCAAAGCATGTTTTGCCAAAAAACGTGGGATACCATGAATGAATCTCTACAATATTCGGTCCTCGTATACCGATGCAGAACATTTAATGGATAGAGAAAAAGGAAGGGTTAATCACCGTATAAAAAAGTAGAAGAAGACCTTTTCGAATGGATAAAATTTGCTAGAGCACATAATGTGCCTATATCGTGCTTAGTGCTGAAAGAAAAAGCTCTACAAATAGCCAAATGAGGAACATTTTTTGAAACTACAAAACTTAGAGTAGAAAACATTGTTCAAAAGATGAAACAAAAATCGCAACAATCCTGTATTGTGGAGTATTTTAAGATCAGTTGTACATCAGTAGTTTGCTTGAGCATACTAGCAATATTTGTATATAACTTTATTCCGAATTAAATTTATTAAAAAATAATTTCTTTCTGATTCCATTTGTTTTAATTGGTTCAGCTAAATTTAAAAAATTATATCCTTATAAACTGATATTTTTGTATTTATTAAAATTTACAAAGAATTATACTATTCTTTATTTATATAATGCTTATTTATTGACAAATGCGTTATGACAAATGAATCGGTTATAAGATCATCCCGCTTATAAGGTCACTTTCGCGAGGTCCCAAGGGGACCTGTTTCTTTGAAATTTTTGCTATATTTTTATATGTGTAGCCCTAATAATCTTCTATTCTTTCCTTAATTTAGTAAATTTTCTGTTTTCATTTAGATACTGTTATATTTTCTTTTGATTATCGTGTCTTTTTTTTTTTTAATGTACTTTTTTCTTCTTTTCTTAACATTCTTCTAATTAACTAATCTAATCTATTCAAATAATAAAATTATGACATTACAAGATAAAACTACTAGTTTCAGCTCAGTAGTTGAAGTGAAAATTAAAAGCTTGCCACGGAATCATAGTGAATTTTAAAGTTGTGTGATAATGCATGATGAGGTAAATCATGTGTTTGGAAAAATCTATAGATTTGGAATGGGGAGGAAAGTAAAAACACTTCCTTTGTGTTGTATAGGGGAGCGAAGGTTGTGTGATGGTAAGGATAAGGATAAGGATAAGGATAGAAGAGGGTCGGCTGACTGCCGTTAGCCACTCAGACCTCATGCATGGGTACATTGTGTCCCCTCATATAACATTGTTGAAGTCAATGATTATTCTTCAACGTAAGGTTGAGTTTCTGTGATCATGAAAAGTCCTGTAGATTTACAGAATAATAAAATGACCTTAATATTTAAAGTGGAGATGTAATCAGTGGTAATACGAATCTTAGCAAAGATCTCCCATCTGTTCCTAGCGAAAGCTGGACAGTGGCATAGAATGTGTTCAGGAGTTTCCTGATCCATTCCACATTTCATTACTTTACTTTGGGAAATATCAAGTATATGTAGGTGTCTATTAAGAGCACAGTGTCCTGCAAGAACACCTGTAATCATTTTGCAATGTTTCCTATCTAAATTTAGGATTGACATTGCAAGGCAATGGTCAGGCCTTTTAATAAACAACTTGTCCTGCCTCATACCATGCGAGGCAATCCAATACTTATGGAACTGTTTTCCCAGGACAGTTCCCAGTAATCGTTTGCCTTGATCGAATGAGAAACCTAAGAAGGGTTCCGGGTCAATTGGTGTCAAAGGTGAGCCCCTTTTCGCCAACAGGTCCGCTTTGTCATTTCCATCAGTGCCTGAATGCCCAGGAACCAAGTACAGAAAAACCAAGTTAGTACTGGCTAGGCAGGATAAGGCCTTCCTACATTCAGCAACAAGCTGAGAGGTGCAAACAGAACTGCTGAGGGCGTGCAAAGCTGCTTGACTGTCTGAGCAGATATAAATGGTCCTATTGACACAATGACGATTGAGGTTTTCATATGCACAAAAAAGGATAGCATATACCTCAGCCTGAAATACAGTGCAGTAGATGCCTAGGGCTTGAAAGAAGTAGCCCTTGGTCTTAGCCCATATATTCCGGCTCCCGTCTTGTTTCCAATCGTGGATCCATCCGTAAACCAGACAATGCTCCAGTGGGGGTAAAAGATCATGTCCTTTAGCAAGTCATTCTTCTCTTCTCTAGGTAAAAGGGAATGGCAAAGCTACTACCATGTTAAAATAAGAAGTCAGAGCAGTTCTGAGAGAAAGCATTGGACATAAGTCCTGTGCTTCCCTCCAGATACTAGAATGATAGGAGGTGTTATTACACCATTTGCCTTGATTAACCAACCTAAAGGCGGTTTTTCTGGCCTGATGCTCTATGAAGAGATGGAGAGGAGGCAAATCCAAGATTGCCTCCAAGGCGGCAGTAGGTGTCGTCTTTAAAGATCTGGTGATTCCTAGACAGGCCAGACATTGAAATCTGCTTAAAAGCATCCTAACCGTCTTCAGCCTTGTTCTAGTCCACCAGACAATAGCTGCATAACATAATGCAGATCTAACCAGGGTAACATAAAGCCAATAGATAACTTTGAGGACCCCAGGAACAACCGAAGGTCCTTCTGCACATCCAAAAGGTGGCAATAGATTTGTTGGTCTTCATATCAAGATGTTCTTTCCAGGTCAGTTTGGAGTCAAGAATGACCCCCCCCCCGAGAACATCCTCTCATAGCCTTAGTTGAGATAGTGTTGCCAGAAATGTGTGCAAATATGGTGCGAGTTGAAAGCATATTTCTAATGCATCTAATAATTGATAAGTCGATACTATGCTGTTCAGCTGCATTACAAATGGAGTCTAAGATATGTGATGAAATGCTCCTTGTATATCTAGAAAAACGCCATGGGCCATCTGCCCGTGGGACAGAGAGCGTTCTATCCAATGTACCAGATGGTGTAAGGCCGTTTCCTTTCTGATAGGCGTTTTGCCTGCAATGTAGCGGATGTTTTAAAAGAATAACATCCCTTAAGTATCGATCAACCAATCTTTCTAAAGTCATCAGAAGAAAAGAAGAAAGACTGATTGGCTGAAGGATTTGGCAGAGGTATAATCAGACCTTCTTGCCTTAGGAATAAAAACAACTTTTGTCTTCCTCCAGTTCATAGGAATATAACCCAGTGCCAGACAAGAGCGATAAATATTTACAAGGGGAGGTGCAATAATTTCCATTCCATTTGCAAGCAGGGCCAGAAAGATTTCATCCTCTCCTGCTGCTTTGAAGGGTTTAAAGCTGACAATAGCTTGTTTAACCTTTTCATAAGTAACAATGCTTTTGGCAAGAGTAAAGTCCTTGCTTAAAGTTGTATGTTGAAAAGAAATCTCAGAAGCTCTTGAGTCCTGGAAGTGAAACTCCAGTTGGTGTCTAAAAGCCTCTACCTCAGAAGATGGAACGATCCCAGCTTCGTCTGAGAGCTTTTGGATAAAGCATTGGTGAGCCTTGTGATTTATTTTGAGTGCTTAATAGCATGTTTATAATTCCTTTGAGATTCTTATAAGAATCCCAGGCTTGCTTGGTGCCCGTGAACTTTGCTTTATTTAGCAGTTTTCGGGTCTTAGTCCGGAGTCTATCTAAAAGAGGATTCCACCAGGTTACATTGTTCCTTCGTTTTCTACGAAGTGGACAGTTTTGCTGATAAGCAGAGATGAGGACATTTGTGAGAAAGCAAACCGAGTTTTCTATGCCAAACTCATCACGATATAGAGCAGGAAAACCCGCCATACTACTTTTAAGATCTTCCTTTTAGAAATCCCAGTTCGTAAGCCTTGGGTTTCTAAACAGGTCTTTACTGAGCACCTCCGCGCTCAAAGAAAAGAGAATGTGTCGATGGTCCAACAAGGAGACCTCTTGAGAGACCCTCCAATTGCATACCTCAGTCCTGAGAACTGCAGAAGCAAGAGAAAGATCCAAAACTTCTTCCCTATAAGGGGTAGAGAAGGTGGGAACTGAACCAACATTTAAGATGTCCAGATCAGTAGATAAAAGGAACTCTAACAAGGCTTCCCCTCTGGTATTGATATCGCTACTACCCCACACAGTATGGTGGGAGTTTACGTCACATCCCAAACGAAGGGGCAGTCCAGAGTTCATACAGTAAGAAATCAGTTTCTTTACCTCCAGAGGAGGTCAGAATTAGGTTCATGAGCAAAATAAGAAGATGCAACAACAATGTCGCATCTGTTATTTCTTGGGAATCTGATTGCAACCAAACCCCTAGTACAGAATTCCGAGAGGAGGAAAACATTCCTGTGCTTTGTAAAAGTACAGGCACGTGGAGTAGTCCATAAGCAATAAAGCAGGGATTCTCCACATCCTCCCAATCCTCTAACTTTGTCCTTATAGAGCCAAGGTTCTTGAATAAGGACAAAATCCAAATCGAGCTCTGTGATTCTTTTAAAACTGCTGTGCAGTGCTGAAGATTAATCTGTAAAAATGAAAAAGAACAAGACATGAATTAGCATTTTTACTAGGTTAACAAAACAAAAGAAAACCAAAACTTATCTAGTTAGAGTCCTCCATCATCTCAAGTTTAGAAGAGAGTCCTTCCCTGTGTATGACGTCTTCTTCTGTGTCATCTAAAGGAGTTTCTTTTTCCAAGAATTTAGGTTTCTCCTTTAAAGTCACTTCCGCAACATCAAGATATATATATATATCAGGCCGAAAATTAATTTTCGCCAGCTGTTTAACTGAGTCCTCATCTAGTCCAATGACTAGTCTAAGTCCATGTTTTCTTTCTTAGTTTCCATAATTCTCCAAGTGGAGGCTTTAAGACCAGAGTTCTTCCTGTCAAGGAGATAGGTCGCCTCACCTGGGTTGGTAATTTTAGAGCATAGCTCTGGTCAAACGTGGTATTTTAGCAGCTTCCCTTTCCCAGATTCTCAGATTAGGGACTGTTCTGAGAATCCAGTCCTTACTAAAGATGTTATCTGCAGTTACAAAGATATACTCTGCCCTGCATCTCGTACCTCTAAAGCGAGGAACTTGTCCTGCTTCTGGGATTTGACGGATCAGCCGTCCCACCGCATAGGACAGCTCCATCTGCTCTTCTTCCGTAAAGTTCTCGGGCTTATTTGACTTCCGGATACCAACTTGAAGAGCAGGGTCTGTAGCTATGGCCTCAGCAAAGCTGCTTGTGCCGGGGCTACCAGACTGATGTTCCCGTTGTCTTTTTGGATAAGATCCTGCATCTGGTGGTGTGTTTCTTTGGGATCTGTCACGTTTTTTGCCAGATCCCTTGGTCCCACTTGAGGGTGCAGCAGTTCCCGATGCTCCTTGGGTGGGCATGTTGGCAGCCCTTCCTAGTTGTCCAGTTAGGGCAAAACCTCCACAACCGTTCCCTCGTGCACCGGTTGTGCCAGCTCCCCTTCTAGCAGTCTCATAAGAGACAGCCATGGCTGCTCCCTTGGCCCTCTTCTTCTTTTTCCTTTCCGCGACACTAATCCTGGCGCGTTTTACAGCGTCCTGTATTCTCACGGTAAGTTACCTTGAAGGTTCCTTACCAGAGTCAGAACTTTGAGTCTCCAGAGGTTTCGGCATAGGCCGTCCCTCCTCTTTTGTTTCCGGGGAAGCTAGCTTCCTCGTTGATACCCTAAACAGGGATGTTTTTGGAGGTCTCTTCAAGAGAGACCTTCACGGTTTTAGTATTAATATCTTCCATGCAAGGTTTGATAAAAGGGGGAAAGAAACCGTCACCCTGCGTATTGCCCCCATGTGCAGGGAAGGCCCTTTTTTTATTTACTGCAGGATTCGGCCTGGTTTCCCAGAGGCACCGTTCAAGACATTTTAACCCCAGTGCCATCCATCCATCGGCACGGTCCGCATGATACCTTAGATTGGATGGGGAGTCTGGTTCGGAGTGCAGATCACTATCTCGCCTCACACAGTGTCCTCGGACCCCGTGAAGACGAGGATTTCCACTATCCACCACCCTTGGACCGGGCAGGTTGCTGACTTCCCAAAGCCCTCGGGTACAAAACTGTCACCCGGCCTGGTTGGGTGATGGTAGTTGTATATTAAGGTTTACAGTTGGGAGAAGAAAAAAAAGAATTGTCTTTTTCCTTTTTCTTTTTTTTTTATTTTTTTCCTTTTTTTGTTTCAATACCCTTCTTTTCTCTTTTCTTTCTTACCATTTCTTTCCTCTATTCCGCTTATTTACGTATAAAATATTTTTTCTATGCCTTGGAGGGAAATATTGTCGTTGTAACAATTATCATCTGTTAGAGTGAAAATTGACTCCTTACATTTTCTGAGAAAAGGGTCATTTTCTCGACAAATGATGGTGGGGTTAGTAGTTTCAACGTTATGGTTGTAATCCCTTGCGTGTATAGTTGTATTGTAATTCAAATCATTATTGGAGATAGCATACCTGTGTTGGTAGATTAGGTTAGAGAGCCTTAGGCGTGTTTCACAGACATATTTACATGAGTTATTTTTACAAGGAATAGAATAGACTCCTTCCTGGGTTGAGGTTGGATTGGGATTAGTTAGCTGTTGTTGTTTTTTGTTAAGTATTTTGAAGAGAGTATTATTAGATGAAGAAGTTAAGGAGAATGGAAAGGGTTGAAGTAGTTTATTGAATGGAAGTGTTTCTGCTTCCCTCCCCATTTCAAATCTATGGATCTTCCCAAACACATGATCTATCCCTTCATGAGTTTTCTCACAACGTTAAATTTCACAATGATTCCATGCCAAGCTTTTTTTCACTTCAACTTGATAAAGTCTCTACTGAGCTGAAATAGTAGTTTTCTCTTGTAATGTCATAATTTTATTATTTAAAGTGGGTCGGTGTACTTTTGTTTATTATCACTTTTTGTTATGCACTATAAAATCATTGTTTTTCTAATCTATTTAACTTAAGATTAGCACACATTTTTTTTTTTTTCCATTTCAAAATTTTCATTTTATCGAATATTCCTTATCTTTTTTTCTTTCTTGTTTTTAATCTCGTCCCTTTAGCTTTATCCGTAAAATGTTTTTTTATTACACGGTAATTAATAATAAGACAAGTGAATATAATTTTGTGCTAAGGCATAAATTTAAGATAATAATAAAAAAAATTAAAAACAATTAATAAAAAAAGGAAATACATTAACATAAGGAAAAATAAAGAAAAGTTGGAAAAAAGAATAAAAAGTCAGCAAAATAAGAAATCCCAAAAAACAAACCCAACGCTAATATTAAGAAAAAAAAATTAAGAGAAAAAAAAATAAACAAAGTATAATTACGGAATCGAACCTTTCTTTCGGGTGTTTTTTTTTTGGGGGGGGGGGAAACGGGTATGATAAGAATACCAAATATCTCGAATATGGGGGAGGGGAGTGGCGTTGGCCCTGAAAATATCCTATTCCCAGGGCCCCAACAAGGGAAGGGTCAGTAGGTCCCTCAGCACCCGGACCCGGCCAAAAAAAGGGCACGGGCTGAGGTCTTAACCGGAAAAAAATTATATGAGTTAGCCTATCACTTCTAGATCTTTTTTATAATTTAAGTCTACATTTTATAAATTAATTAAATTATAAACAGACTTAACAGAAATTCACATACTTTATTAGTAAAAATTAAGTACCATGTGGTAATATATGTTTTATGTCATTAAAATTATTACTTTTTTTTAATATTTATTGTTTATACATTTTAAATCTGTTTTATGTAGTTTAAAGTAATTTTAAAAGGTGAATCTCTATTAAACGAATTTTCCATTTAACGACCTTTTTTTCGGGATTTAGCGACTTCGTTAAATAGAGGTCCGACTGTACTTATCTCTCATTTGACTACCCTCCTTAGAGATTTCATCTTATTGTAAACACTACAGTCAGATACATTAAATTTCCTTGCATCTGGACCACTGTGAAAAGGTTGGATTCACTTATTGCAAACAGCTTATTTTGTAGCGTAAAAAATAAAGAGTAAAAGAAATAGTGTTTAATTTTAAATACTCGTCAGTGCAAGACAAAATACTAAAAGAAAGTCAGTGGAGGTCAATTTTTATCTTCACATTTTCAAGTTCTTGATTTGTTATCACCCCTTTTCGATCATCCCTCCAGCTGCAGAAAACCTCGATTATCTCGAGTCGTTTTCGTTGAATAAAAAAAAGTTATTTCTCTTTTTTTTGAAGCTTATTTAATGAGGAATCCCTTCGTGTGAAACAAATGCCATCTGCTAAACCCTGTATATATGTTGAAGACTTTTTGCAGAAGAAACAAAAAAAAAATTAGTAGAAATTATGAAAGAAGAACGTAAGAAATACAAACATAATAAACTCTGTAAAAAAAAAAATCAGATCACCACAAAGGAAGAATCCTAAGTGAATGAAAATTTGTAAGTACCATTTGGATAAATAGATTGGGGTTGATTTAATATTTAGAAATTTTTATATTGAACAATAGAAACATCGCTGTTACATTATTAGCATTCTGTTGAGCCGCCTCTGGCTGCTATTAATGCGGACTTACGACTACAAGAACTCGTTCTTCTCGTTTGCAGCTGGATTTCAGCACTAACCAGATCTACTCAATATGCAGCTGGATTTGCGCACGGATCAGTTCTATTCTATATGCAATTGCGACAATAATCGTATCACTGTGCGTTTAAAGTTCCTCAAATCTCTCTGATAAGAGATCTCCTGTCTTAAGAAATAACTCCCGCATCATTACATCAGCTGTAGTTGAAAACTGACCAGTTTACTCCACATGCAGGTGCGATCATCATCTCCTGCAAAGCGGAAGCAAGAATCATCACTAAACATAATGAGAGACCATTAGAGAGAAGACGATGTCTCGGGCACGGCATCACTGCAGATGGAGCCTCCGGTGCTCGATTGTTAAAGGTAAATCTCCTTAGGGACAACGGCGATGAAGTATAGTGCTCCCACTTCCTCTAGCAATGTTGCAGGCAGAAATCGTTGCTTTAAACAACCAGTTATCGATGGGATTATGGAGAGTGAAGCTATCGGAACAGTTAGGGCTTGCCTCATAGCAAACTGTTTGTTTCTACCATTCGTACTGTTGCGTCAACCAGTGATGTGAATGAGTGCCCTTAGGCAACCATCGAGTCCAACGTCTCCCCATAGAAGCTTCGCTACGACCCAAAGCGATTAGTGGGTGCGACCAACTTATCATTTTCCCGAAGAGTACTTTTCTTAATATATTTCTCTTGAGTTTTTAATCTTTTAGTAGTAAATTATCAATAATCCCTATTTTTATGTATTCCTTTGGCTTCATTGGCTTTTGAGGAACTGTGTGCTTAATTTCTTGTTTCGAAATGAATTTCCTTAGCTAGTAATTTCTTTATCATCATTGGAATTTTCTAGATTTTTTTTCTCTATTTCTCTTTTGTACGACGACGTAAATAACCATAGCACGTGCAAATGAATTGTCGCATTTCAGAAATATTCGAAATACATCATCGAAGAGCTTGCCATACTATTTCAACGAAACAATCATTTTCTCTGAAATATCTTCAATGTAAGCAATTCGTATCCTAAAGTACTGTGGTTACATATATATACATATTATTAGATTTCCTTTTTAATTTAAAATAAAAATCAAACTAATTTCAAGTTTTAGAGAAATATTTAATTGAACATCATAACGGTCTGTTAAACTGAGAAAGTAGTTGGATACCATGAAGGGGTTGATGAAGACTGAAGGCGAAAAAACGAATTTTTCGTTTCTTATTATGTTTAATTTTTTTCATTTACGGAGAAATAAATCAACGAAACTATGAAAGAAACATTATAACAAAGAAGAATTCACATTCGATTGTTTCAATGTTCTATCTCGATGTGTCTCTATAGCTTGTGTGCCCTAATGATCCATGTTGGAAACATCGATGGGAAAGGACCAGACTAAAAGAGACACATATAATTGTCCAAAAAAATGAGACTATTTTCATTTTAAATTTTTACTACTATATACTACACAACTGTTACTACTATACACAGACCGACAAATGAAATTTGTACCATTATTTGAAAAAAGTTCATATCACTAGGACATAGATGTATTGCCAGAAAATAAATACATGTTACCACAAACAAAAAATAATAGATAATAAATGAAGTAAAAAATAAGTTGTAGTAAGTTTGTTGGAAAAGTCACAAACTTCCGAAGGATATAGATACAGATTGGATGTACATTGTTAACAAATAACACTATAGAATATGGTCACCCCGAACTGCGATGGAGGTC
>JAFIDM010034641.1:1551-11568 GCA_023159025.1 Thereuonema tuberculata | reverse complement strand
AAAGGAAATAAACATCAATGCCGAATCAAATCCTGGTTCAGACACATTTGTTTCGTGATAAGGCAGCCGCCTTGACCATAAGGCTGTGCTGGAACCGGCTAATGATAAAATAAGAAATGGAATCATCACTACTTGATGTGAGAAACAAGAGAGGGGCAGATATAAATAGTAATCAGTATTTCAAGTTAGCCAATTTTAGGATTACAATCTATAAATGACTGTACGGTTCCAACAACAGGCAAGAAGATGTAAGAAATCTAAAGGATAAATTAGTGAAGGAAGATTTTCAGATGAAGTTATGTAGCCGATTTGAACTATTGGGTGAAATGAAAGATGAAGAAGTAACCAATACTGGCTGAAAGCAAAGGATGTATCTTTAAAGACTGCTAAAGAAGTAATGGGTTTTAAAAGGAAGGAGTGGATGAACGAAGAAGAAGATAAAAGAATGAAAAAAATATCAAAGATAAACTAATTGCAAGTAAAACAAGAGATAGAAAAACTGAATGAATACAGAAAAATGGAACGTGAAGTAAAGCGAATCTAGAAATGGATGAATGAGCTAGCGAAGACAGCCGAGAAAGCTACAAATGTAAATGATTTGAGAGAAGTGTATCAAATGACGTGAACCCTTTTCCTATAAAAAATTTCCAAAGAATAGACTAATAAGAAATAAAGAAGAAAAACTAACTAATAAGAAAGAACAATTAGAACGATGGAGAGAATATTTCAAGGAAATCTTAATCAGATGAACCATCAAGAGATGAGATCAGAGCAGCAGTAAAAGCTTTAAAAGCTGGTAAAGCACACCGTCTGGATGATCACAGCATAGATATTGAAAATGGATCTTGATACAACTGTTGAATTGTTGTATTCTCTTTTGAAGAAAGTTTAGAGTCTGACGATTGGAAAAGAGGTCTTTTAATTAAGCTACCAAAGAAAGGGGATTTTACAAACTGCAAAAACTGGAGAGATATTACATTGTTGTCCATCCCAAGTAAGGTTTTAAGCCAGATTATTCTAAATAAGATAAGAAGTATTGTGGAAAAGCGCATACGTAAGGAACAGACAGGATTCCGTAGTAATCAATCATGTAAATATAATAATTTAGATCAGATAAAAATGCTTTGTATCACTGAAAATGTTTCTGTCAGTTATCTCATATTCATTGACTTTGAAAAAGGTTTTGATTCCGTAGACAGATATAACTTGTGGAACACAATGAAGAGATATGGAATCCGAATACGTGTTATCAATACAAGTAGACAAAGTTATGATGGCTACATGTGCATGGCGGAAAGCTAATGGAATCCATCTCTGTCATGATGGCCTTACGACAAGGATGCATACTGTCACCAACCTTGCTTCTCATGGTGATGGATTAACTAATTAGGACGATAACAGGAAGCTTTCATTCGAGGAAGACCTATGCTCTGTAGAGAAGTAAATTAGTACACTAAATTAAATATCTTGGTAATGTAGGATAAACGTATTCTGTTAATTTTTTTTTTCATTGAGAGACAGTTTAACTATTTCGATGCTACGAGGATTCCATTTTTATTTTTTACATATTCACGGAGAACTATTGCACTTATTGTCTTGTTAAATTTGCTGTATGTAATGGCTTCAAACGGCATAGACAACTGAAACATTATTAAAAATAAACGAATGAATTCAGAGAAAATGGAGATTATTCAGTAGCTTTACAAAAACTTAAAGAGACAATTCTTGTTTGTACAACTAATTGATTTATTTCAAAAGATTTCTAGATTTAAGTTGTGCAATATTAATTTGAATTCGATAATAATCTTGAGTAATTTAGTCAGTTTCTTTTTAAAAGCAGTAAATCATAAATTTTGCTTTGTAAATTGCAAAAGAATTTTACATGAGTCGTATTAACTTGATAAACTAGTAACAGTTTTAATGTTGATGTTTTTATTGTAAATAGCTTTAATTTTAGAAAAGTGCGTTTCATATCTTATGTATTATCAAGCTTTTTAAATACTGTATTTCCTTTTTAACCTTATTAATCATTTTGAAATATTGATAGTATTTTCATGAACAGTGAACAAAGGATATTTATGTATTGATTAAATCCAATTATAAAACTCTTTGTTGATTCTGTTTTATACTGCTGTGTAAAAAGGTTGGTTTTGCCATTATGTTCTCACAGCACAAAAACAGAAAACATTTTACACAAAAGTATAAAAATGCAAAAAAAACAAGAACCCTTGGAAATTAACTGTTACATTTTAACAAGTACATAATGGACTTCCGGGATTATACACCGTAAGTAATGAAGCGTTTGTTTTAGCCAAAGTTTTGAGAATGCATCCACCTTAAGTTATTCAGGTGCTACCTAGGGAATTGAATATGTTTCTACAAATTAGTTAAAGTACAGAAATCTTTATTACTTATTTATTTTTATTTTTTTAGTAAAACTAACGTCTTGCTTATGAAATATTGATGCGGAGATTGAAAAGTCTTCCCGATTGGTCAGTTAATCTGTCCTGTGATTGGCTGAATCAGGGGACCAATTAGCTACGTACGAGCTCTCTCCCCAAGTGACGGACCGCTCAGAGAGCTTCTGACGGACCGCACAGAGATCTCGAGAACATTTTGAAATCCGATCCCATTTGTATATATACCTGTACATCATTGTAAATAAACTGTGTGTGTGCCTTAGACTAAACCACGGCGTTAGTCTCTGTCATTTCGACCATACATCATTGGTGCCGAAGACCCGCCGAATCACGGACCCACTATGCCGGAGACTCACCCCGTCGCTCTCAACGACCAGACTCAAGCCGCTAGTACTGCATAAATGCCGACAAATAGAACCTCCCTTTGAAAAAACCAATTTTGCATTCTCTGTTCCTCTGAGATAACGTAGAATTCTTTTAACATTCTGCATGTCAAGCACCTTTGGAGAATTAAGGACTTCGGAGCATCGGTTCACCGCATAAGTAATGTCGGGTCTGCTTCCATTACTTAAGTAATTTAAACTACCGACAATGCTCCTAAACTTGAGGTGATCTTGTTTTCCCAGTCTTTCACTTTTATCTTTCATCTGATGTTCCTTTTGCGATGTTTCCATCATAGGTGTGTTCATAGACTTGCAGTTGGTCATTGGTGTTTGGCTAATAAATCTTGGATGAATTGCTTCTGTGAAATAGAAATTCTTCCGAGATTCATGTCGTATGTGATGTCCATTCCCAAATATTCTTGGATCTGACCTAAATCTTTGATGTTGAACAATTTGTTCAATACACCCTTGATGTTATTAATAACAGTATTGGATCGTCCTACGATCAATATGTCATCCACACAGAAAAGCAAAATATAATTGTCGTCTTCTCCATCTTTGTACGTGAAAATGCATTGCTCCGACTTGGTATTATGAAATCCATTCTTTATTAGCTTGTCACGGAGTGTTTCATACTAGTTTCAGACCGTAAATCGACTTTAAAAGCTTTAAACCATTACATTTCTGGTCTTCCACTGTCACTCCTTCTGGTATTTCTATGTAAATGTCGTGGTCTATTAACCCATTCAGGTAAGCCCCTTTAACATCACATTGATGTATAAAGTATCCATTTTGTACAGTTAAGGCTAACAACATTCTGATCGTTGTGAGGCTTGGGGTAGGTGAGTAAGTGTTACCATAATTCACTCCCTTTCTTTGCATATACCCGTTTATCACTAAACGACCTTTAAACTTGGTAATGTTTCCTTTAGTGTCTTTTTTTATCCTAAATATCCACTTGGTAGTCAACGGTCTTACATAGTCAGGTATCTCTGACTCTAACCACGTATGATGTTCTTCAAGATTTCGTAATTCTTCCTTTATTGCTTCCTTCCACTTCAGATTGTTTTTTCCCTGGATAACTTCGGTGTAATTCGATGGTGTGGGCTCACAATCCTGTATATTAATTCTGACTTTCGGATTTAACTTAACCTGTCTGCTTCGCAGTTTAAAATAATTCTTTTCTTCTGATTTTTCTTGAGAAGGTCACTGCCTTGACGGTTTTCGTTTACGTAAACATTTCTTGTTTCCACTATTTTGTCTTCATCGACATTATATATAACGTACCCTCTAGTGGAATGCGAATATCCGAGGAATATACCTTTATGAACCCTTGAATCAAACTTACTCCGAAGTTGAATTTTGGCTTCTTTAAATAAGCAACACTTCCGAACTTTTTCATATGCTTGATGCATGGTGATGTCTTATTTCTGTACCAGCAAGTCAAAGGAATTTGAAACTAAGATACTCTGATGGGGCGTACGATTTAAAATGTAGTTAGCACACTTAACAGCATATGTCCAAAACGTAATAGTGACCTATTAAACCTTTCAGCAATGCCATTCTGCTGAGGCTGATATACTAAAGAGTGTTGAAATTTGATCCCTTTCTCCTTCAGGAAATTTATTACACTTCTGTTGATGTACTCAGTTCCTTGATCTGAAAGTATATGTTTAATTCGAAATCCACTTGATCGTTCTGCGTAGGCGATAAATGATTTGATTTGATCAGATTATGTCTTTACTCTCGATTATGTCGATAAAGCTCCGACGAGTATAATCATCAATAAATGTTAGTATATATGCCTTCTTACCATTTTTCGTCTGCATAGGTCAGTATAAACATAGTCCAGTGGATCGGAAGATCTTATTTCTTTTATTCTTTTATGACTAACGTTCGTCATCTTTCCTTGTTGACAACTTTCACAAAATGTATCCTTCACATCTTTCGGGGTATTGATCTCTTCTAGTCCTCTTAGTAACCCCTTTGATTGTATCATTTTTCTAGGTGTAATATGTCTAATCTAGCATGCCATAAAAGGTATTTGTTGTGTTTTTTTTCGTTAAAGTAGCATTCGATCTCATATGTACTGAAACACATTCTACTTCATACAAGTTGTTGACTCTCTTTCCGTCTATGATTCTTCGGCCTGTTGGATCCTTCACAATATATTCATCATTCTTTATATGTTGATCGCAACCATGACCATCGAGTGCACCGGCCGATATTAAATTGACTGATAATTTTGGCACGTAATATGTGTCTGTCAGTTTTACCACTTGGTGTCTGCCATCGAATATTTTGATGTTCAAACTAACATTGCCCTTACCTAGAGCTTGGACTGGTTCACTAGAAGCACCATAAATTAGAATTGGTTCTTTAAGTTCCTGATAATCACGAAACAATTCCTTATCGTTGCATATATTGCTGCTACTAGCGCTATCTAAGAACCATGCCGATTTGTGCTTAATCTCTTGTCCCCATACATGACTACAACTCCTGAAAAGTTCTTTTTCTTATTGCCTTTCTCAGGAACGTCATTTGTATCCTTATTTTCAGATTTGACCTTTTTCCTACAATGCCTTGCTATATGACCCATTTTACCTCAGTTATAACACCTTCTAGAGTCTTTGTTTACATTAGATGTTTTCTTTGGTTGTGTATCAACTACATCCTTGAAGCTTTCTGTAGCATTAACCTCTTCGGTTCTTATAATTCTGTGTCTACGCTTGTATTCACGCAAAATACTATCAATGACCATTTCTGAGTTATTGTTACTTGCCTTTTGTAACATCATGATATTCTGTGCGCAGGAATCGTATTCCTTTGGAAGCCCAGATAATAACAACCAGTTGACCTCCTGGTCGGGTACCGAACCACCTTTCTCTGTGATCTCATTTACTAGAAGCTTTATAAATAAACATTCCATATTTCTTCTTCAAACCTTTTCTACTGTAAAGTATATTATTAAGCATCTTCCACGACACCAGAAATAAATGTTAAAACACTACATTTATTTCGAGAAAGCAGCAAATTTTCGAGGAGAAAATAAAACGCCTCCTCCTCTTCAAGCCTTTACAAATAATAATATTAATATTAAGTCACGAGATTTTGAATTTACAATATCCGTGAATATCATATAAACAATACAATATTAATACAATATATTATTAAGTTACGTGATTAGAACTTACAATATTCGTGAATATCATATGAACAATACAATATTAATACAGTATTATAGAATATCGTGTTCTACTTCACAATAATCCTCGAGTTGTGTATCAAAACTCAATTGTTTTTTACAATCCAGATCTTCAATTATTACTTTATTGTTGGAATTAAAATATTCTTTATCAATTAAATCTTTGCCTAATTTTACCACACCTTCATCCATATTAATCCCATCATTTCTATTTAAGTTGTATCCTTTTGAGGTTCTTATACATAAGCTTTCGATTATTTTTCTAATTTTAGTATTCTTTTCATTGCAAAGAATTCTAACTTCCTTATTAATAACATGTTTCTTTTCATTACAATGCTCCGCAATTTCAGATTTTTCTACTACTGTATTAATATAATATTGTATTGTTCATATGATATTCACGAATATTGTAAGTTCTAATCTCGTAACTTAATGATATATTGTATTAATATTGTATTGTTTATATGATATTCACGGATATTGTAAATTAAAAATCTCGTGACTTAATATTAATACTATTATTTGTAAAGGCTTGAAGAAGAGGCGTTTTATTTTCTCCTCGAAAATTTGCTGCTTTCTCGAAATAAATGTAGTGTTTTAACATTTATTTCTGGTGTCGTGGAAGATGCTTAATAATATACTAGAAGCTTTATCTTAAGTATAGCATCAGGTAGGTCTACATCATTTTGTAATTTACTCATCATGAATAAATCTCTCTTGAGATCTGTAACTTTTAGATGGTCGATTACATTGTATTTGGAATCTATCTCCTTTAGAAGCTTATGAGGATCATTAATCTCTTCAATAAGCATACGGAATTTTTCCTCAATGGATTCATTTATTCTTCCTACTGCTTTTTGTGATTTGTTATCAGCCTTATACTTGATAGGATGATCCTCCATGCTTTTAATTTCATCTAATGGCGTGTTTGCTAAGTCCCAAAGTCCATCCCTTTGTAAAGATGTACGGATGTGCATTTTCCATCGCGCGTAATTCTCTCCACTGAACTTGAGGATGTAACTAGCCAATTTTACTTATCACTGTTTTCTAAGTTTGAATTACTATCTAACCTTAGAGATAACTTATGCATAAAGTCTCTTTAATTTATTCCTATGGGAGCGCAGTTGAATCGAGTTCTGGGTCCATAACCCTCGTGTGTTAGCGCAGTGGAAACATGCTGGGCCCATAACCATAACATGCTGGGATCGAAAATAATAATTTTTTAATTTCCTTAATCCCTAACAGGTAATGATAGTTCATAGGAATAATGGACAGCATGCATAAAAAACAACTCTTTACTTTGAATTATCAAAATTGTTTATAACATTATTTTCTAAGGTTACATTAACGCCTTTTTGATCTTCGAGCATATCAAACATAGAAAATCTCCTTACGATTTCACAAATCGTAGTTATTCCTGTTACTTAAACAGTTCCTTGCATTGAATAATTATTCTTAATTTGTATCTTTAATATTTACGTAAGAGTTATTTACTACTTGTAAATTTGCTAGTCCCTTTAAATATCCTTTATGAATTAAACATTAACAATGTCCACTTGACTTTAAATACTTACAACGTTATTTCATAGCATTAAACTGATGATTCATACTCATTAGGAATGTTCTTCTAGCCCTGTTCTGTGTGTTAAAATGTCCTTTGTCTTTGAGAGTAAAAATAACACTTACTTGCTCTTTTCCTTAAAGCAAAATAGACGATATCCTTTCCATCCAGATTTCATTCGAATAACTAATTCCTTTTAACATGAAATACTACAATGAAAGTATCCCTTAGTGAAAGAATCAAATATGGCGGCATCCACATCTCTGCATTTTAAAATACGTCAGGTTTATATCTCCTGGAATACATAAAACAATAATTAATATTTCATAATATTAATGATAAGAGTCATAAAGATAATGGTCTCGAATACCTATGTTCGGTTTAATCCTTATCAGAACTTGAATTCTTGATTCTTCCATTATCCTTCGCCATCTTTTTAGCATAGAAATCTTGCTTCCTTTTTTTCGTGAACGTTGAAGCTTAACTCCTGTCTGTGTCCATTGTTGAACAAAGGCGTGACGTACGCTGTTCAACATCCAGCACTGACTTCTTGTTGTCATTGATGTCCATCTGTGTTGATGGATAATCACAGTTCACTGTTTCTTCTTCGTCCAATAATAATCGATCCACATGATACAAATTGCATTGGTTCGAAATATGTAAAAAAATAAAATAGTTAACTTTAACTTCGAATCACAAATCAGCATAATAATAGAACAACTAGACACGGCCGTTGAGCAACACAAGGACCCGAACCTCTACAGATTTATTATCGAAGTAAGCGCATCTGACGGCCAGCAAAAAGGGCTACGCATTGATACTCGGCGTGCTTTTCAAAGAGAGCTTCGACCCCACACCCCCGCGTTGGCTGCTCGTCATGCCGCAGCATCTGCGACGCTACATTGCCTCACCTGTGGACACCTAGGCCTCGCCAAGACATACGGCCGGATCCGCCAAAATTACTACTGGCCTGGACAATACAAGAAGACCCGCTGTTGTGTTCTACGGTGCGATGGCTGTCAGCGCCGAAATCACCGACTCAGCCACCGCCAGGACTCCTTCAGCCACTCCCGTTGCCCGAACAACCCTTTAACCGAATAGGCATTGATCTGCTCGGCCCTCTCCGGTTGACAAACAACAACAATCGATGGATTGTCGTGGCTGTTGACCACTTTTCCCGCTTTGCAATTACACAAGCCCAGCCAACGGCAACAGCCTCCGAAGTCCCCGTTTCTTTGTGCGAGACATTGTTCTGCGCCACGGTCCCCGGTGTCAATTGTCAGCGATCGGGGCACGCAATTCCTCAGCACAGTGATGCGGGAAGTACTTCGCGTCCGCAAGACGCTCCATCACCGCACATCGCCTTACCGTCCCCAGACGAATGGAGCAACGGAGAAGGTGAACCACTCCATTGCGAATATGTTGTCGATGTATGTTGACAAACATCATGCTAATTGGGATGAAATCCTGCCGTTTGTCATGTACGCCTACAACATAGCTGTGAATGAAACTACATCCTTCACACCATTCTTCCTGGTCCATGGTGGACACCCTGCTAGCCCAAGCCCCGGAGATCTCCACTGATTACGCAGCCCCCCTACAATGCTGACTAGACGTCGCGAACACCATAGCCAAACAGTTTATGGTGGACGCACAACGGGAGTCCAAACTGTGCTACGACCACCATCGCCGCGAGGTGACGTACAGCCCTTATGTTCAGCTCGACCCACTCCGTAGGCCTTGCCGAAAAACTGCTCCACTGCTGGCGAGGCCCATACACCATTATCCGCCGCCTGTCATACAATATCTGCCGCCTGCAATCTTCCACTGCCTCCAGCTGACGGAGGTAGCCCACATGACACGAATGAAGTCTTACCTGCCAGCGGACGAGGAATCCACTTTGCCCACCATGGAGGATGAGAACCGAAACACCTAGATGGCCGCCGACAATTCCCAATCACTGAACAACGCTGTAACCAGACGATTATGCCATCTTTGCCCCTCCGCAGCCCAACCACGTCCCACCGAATGGACCAACGGCACAAGATACACCCCCGCCCCTAAGCCCCTCACAGCGAACAGCATCCCGCCCTCGACATTACCTGGACAGCTGATCCTGAGATACCTGGGTCAGCGAGGACGCAGACCCTTGGAGAGGGGGCTTTAGTCTGTTATGGACCCGTTACCCAAGCAAAAATGGGTTTAAGGTCGACAAACACCTACAAATAACAAAAAAAAAAAAAAATTAACAATATCAAGTCTAAAAACTAGAAAAAGACCGGCCATGAGGATAAAAATACCAAACAATAACAATACCATTAAAAAACAACAAAGCAACCACCGCAAAAGAAAGAGATACCAAAAGTTAAAGCAAATACAAAACCCACAACAAAACACATTACGACCAATCGTGTCGACTAGTGAAGGGATGCAGACGGCAGGACCGCA
>JAFIDM010034640.1:0-11568 GCA_023159025.1 Thereuonema tuberculata | reverse complement strand
TACCTTGTTTAATCTCCAATTTCTTCTTATAAAACTATTTTCCTTATTGATCATCCTCATAGGGTAACCATTGATAACGAATAAATCCTTGAGATATACAATTTCTTTACATAAAAATGTCTTAGTTGAACAAATCATGTCTGGTTCTTCTAAAAAAATAATGTAAAACATTTTCTTTTCATAGATAAGGGTTATTGGAAAGATTAATTCAATACAATGTTGCTCTGTCTATTTTTCTGAATACCACTGTTCTATTGAATTGCTCATTACTTTGACATTGCAATCCAAAAAGCTTCATTCTCTCTTTATTATTGTCAATTTCTTTGGTAAATTTTATGCCATCAACACAATTGTTAATTATTTTCTCCACATTTTCAATTTCATCATTTTTTATGATAACAAAAATGTTGTCTACATAATTATCTTCTATACATTAAAGCATTTTTTTCCACTTTACACTTAAATTTATTCTACATATTTCATAACCATCTTCGCCATCGTAACACCCTTAGTTTATTTATAAACCTTATCTTCATATTTAAAGAAGGTAGGGATAGCGATTAGTAAACTAATCACAATGCTTCGCAATGTCTTCTGATACTATAAGAAAATATAATTGACATTGCTTTAATTTCCTTATTATTATAAATGAGATTGTTGCGAATGCAAAAGGTGCAATTACTGTGATTGTTTTAGAGCTGTATTATAAATGTGATTGTTGTGCATGCAAAGACACAATTGTTGCGATTGTTGCTAATGATAATTAATGATACTTGTCCACAGATGGGCAGACAAAGCAGGGTTATAAGGCTTCTGATACTTGTATTAGAAGCCTAAAAATAAATTATCAATGAAAATCTCAAACAGTTTAACAAGTTATTGTTTTTTTTTTTTGTTTTTTACAGTAATGCCATTTACCAAATTACTATCATTTAATACACTATTGACCAAGTGTAAGAAGGCAGATATTTGTTTAAAACTTTTTAAGATCATGACAAAACTGTTCATCTTCAAAAAAATAAACCCAGAAAAATATCCTTTCTTCAAAATCTAAGAATTTGTTGCATCTTACCTCTAATCTTAACCTTAGGAGTATTAAATAGCTTTGAGGCCAAGAAATGTCAAGGTTATGAAAACAGAAATTCATAATCCCACAGGATTTAAAAAAGATAAAATAAAAAAAATATTTATTAACATTAATAAGTAAACAGAAATACTTAATAATGTTTCAGTATTATACCAGAACATTAATTACCTTGAAAAACATCATCTTTATCATTCTTAATAATATTTCAATTCTTTAAACAAAAAACTTCTTCAGGTTTTATTTGAAGAAAAGAAAAGCTTTCTTCTTCCTCTAAGACTTTATAATTCGTTATAAATACAAATTTAAATTTTCAATAATAATATAATATCTGATCTTGTGCTTAATTAAACAAAACTTTGTTCAAACTAGCAACCCAGGAAAAGTGGATTATCCCAACCCATGACTGCTTTTAGAACCAGCGAGTGCGTCTATGACATATTTGTATTTTTTGAGATTAAAATGTAGTCCCCCATGGCTTGATGGATAAGACGTCTAACTTCGGATCAGAAGGTTGCAGGTTCGATTCCCGTAGCGAACTTATAGAAATTATTTCTATTTTCACAAATCACAACAATTGCCCCAGACAGACAGAGAAATAAAAGATTTTATATAATATGATTACACAAATGTGATTATGAAATCATACTATCTTAGTTTAATCTATGACTATAATTTCCTTTATTTAAACAACACAAACTTTATTCGAATTAAGATGCCACAATTATTTTCTTCTGTTTTCCATGTGATATTTTATATATCCAAAAGCTACTTCATTAACTTTTAGAAATGAATCTTTATTCATACTTGCATTTATTTTAGAATTAATCAAGATTCTTTCATCAGCCTGTTCTTCTCTTCTTGAATTTTGCAAACTATATCTACCTGAGGATCTGGATTATGCCTCATTTTTGCACAATGGTCCGCCCAATCTGATATGTTTCTCTTATTGTATTTAAAGGCTCTTAAGTGTTCTGCTACTATTTCTTTCAAAGTTCTACATGTTGAACCACAATATATTCCCCCACAGTCTCTTATTAACATTAATAAATATTTGTTTTAAATTATCTCATCAAAAAAGATTTTATTGTTTATTCATAAACAATATTTCATCAAGAGAATTTCTTGACTTCAAGCTTTTTTCGAAAAATTAATAATACATAGATTTCAAATTTTACAACAAATAGAAGAAACAATTTACAGCCATTTGATATGCTTATTTTGTTTGAGGAAGTTAAGAAATTCTCTTGATGAAATATTGTTTATGAATAAAAAAAGATGAGATAATTTAGAATAAATGAATGAAGATAACTTAAAGCGATTACTGTAAATATTTGTTATTTTTTATCCTTTAAAATCCTGTGTGATTTCTATTACCAGTATTAATTAATTCTTATATTAGGGTTTGGCTTAAATGATAGCAAGAAATGATCACAGCCAAACTCATTGAGCTGTTAAGGGAATAATTTTTAATAATTCCTCGGAATATTTGAATTACACAACTTATTATTGTTGCGATATGTTTTTGCTAGTTGTTTTGCTAATCTATGTTACCAAAATCTTTTATTTCTCTGCCTGTTTGTCCGACACAATTGTTAATTTCCTATGAAAAAATTTCTATATTGAAACATTCGCGACGGGAATCAAACCTGCAACCTTTTGATTCAAAGTCAGACGTCTTATTCATTAGGCCACGGGAACTACATTCAAATGATTATTTCTTATCACTCCCCTTGTGTGTGTGTGTGTGTGTGGCGCAATCAGAGAAGAGCCAGAGAAAAAAAAAATAACTCATTAATTTTAGCCTACTAGATTAAAATTTAAATTTCAATATTCAATTTTTTAGCTTCTCTCCGTCAACAATGGCACATGCTATCAAATAATGGGTTCATTTAAAAAGGAATAAAATATCACTTTTGCCATAACCGCTTGGAATCGATTCTTCTTGGATTATCTCTTACTTACTTATTATTATTACTATTATTATTTACCAGAGGGACACGGGGATGGCCTAGTTATAAAAAAAGAAAAAAATAACTTTTCTATTATTCCCACACTCATTGACAAAGTTCAAACTCTTTGAATTCCACAGAAATTTAACAAGTTTTCTTAAATATTCTTAAGATTGCAAGAATGAAAGCTTACTTTTCTCATCCTCATTGGTTTTTGTTCAGGTTTTTTATTTAACATTACTCAATTATAAGGCAATTGTTTGTCCTGTCGATGTATGACTGGTCTTTCTGCCTTCAACTGCTTTGAGAAAAATCTCAATGCACCCTTTTTCTATTCTTTCTTTTTTTCAGAATAAGTTAAATGTTATTCTGTACATCGTTTCTTACTTGTACAGGACAATTCAAATAGAACTGAACTAAAGACTACTGTGATAGATCAGAAATGACAACAGGGATTCGTTATAAAGAAGTGGACACTTCCAGCATTTGATTTTATTTGACCATGAAACAAGAAAAGTCCCTTGTGATCAGTTCATCCGTTATGAGTTAAAATGAAAACTTTGGGTTCAACTCCGTTTGAATAATAGAGTATCTAGGCAGTAATTTACACATTAATCTCTATTAAAAACAAGAGAGGGATAGTGATAGTAAACCAATCACAGTGCTTCACAACGGCTTCTGAGTCACTTTTACTTTAGAATAGACTGCACCGGGGTGGTCTAGAAAATGCTTGCACGAGTTTGTTTGCAACCCCATGCTATCTTACCCACCCCTATTTATATGGAATAATCGTCATTCTTAACTCAAATCTTGTTAATACACTGAATTCCTAATAATGATTTAAAAAAAAAAAAAAACTTAAGTTGAGACACTGAAAAGATTTAAAATGGGGAGAAAAAAATGAAGAATAAGAATTGCCCATGAGGGGATCGAACCCACGACCTTCGCATTATTAGCACGACGCTCTAACCAACTGAGCTAACAGGCCACCTACAACTGAGCTAACAGAAGCTGTTGCGAAGCATTGTGGGATATGTGTCCACACTCCACAGATAAACCGGGGATATAAGACGTCTTTCAGAAGCCTAAAAAATTAAGAATTGAAAATGGCTACTGATGCTTCTGAGTATTGACAGATGCGATAAAGAACCAATCAGAAAGGTGTAAGTTCTTGCCATCAAAGCTTTAAGTTGTGTTAGCCATTAGATTTAGCATTGATTGTGTAATGCTGGAGTAAGAGCTTTCTGAATTGATAGCCCTTATTCCATCATTATATAATACTAATCAATCAATCCTTCATTTTTAATTAATGAAAGAACACTTTCTGTAGCAGATTTGTTTTCTGGTGACTGTTCACTTTATGCGAGTAAACTTTTGCTTATCTGCAAGCTGTAAAAGTTCATAAGAAATTAAAACTGAGTCAAAGTCATGGCAAACATAATGGATCTGGTAGCCAAGTCGTAGCACAGTGCTTGGCTGTGGAATTGGGAGAGGAGGGTTCAGTGGATGTCAGGAATTTTTCCCTGCTAAATTCTCCTCCAGATGGGTCCAGGGGTCCACTCAGCCCTCAGTAGAATGGATGCTGGATTTCTTTTCTGGAAGTGTAGACAGATGAGAGTTGGTTGACTACTTGACTTCATCGCAGTTTTGGATCAATGAAAGTTGGAAGAATTACCTTCCAGTGCCTCCATGGGTCCCAGCAGGATACGTCTACCTACGTACGGCAAACATAAATAGAAGAACGTCTTACATCATTGAGAAAAATAACTGTATTGGAAGAGTAAATTTTGGAGAGTCTAAGAATTAAAGAAAAATTGTGGATACTACAGTTCAGTTCATGAAAGAAAAGCTTTTGATGATGTAATTTCCTTATAGATTGATGTTTCCAGGACGTAACAGTGCCATCTATTGCTAAAATCTGTAACTGAATCTTATAAACAGTACGAAAAAATGCTGGTTGTTGTAATTTCTACAGTTACAAATATATAATAATAATTAAAAACGTTCCACACTATTGCCCTTGCTTGGCTATGCAAAGTTTGTCCTTTCTTGGTCACGCTTATGTGATCACAATACGACACCATCTTGGACTGACTGCTCGGAGTTTAAGTTGATGACACCATGACTGGTGACGTTTGTTCCAGAAAAAAATCGATCGCTACATAATGACCATATATGGCAAACCCCCTTTTTTTTTTTTTGCAAGATACTATAGTTATTGCAAAAAATAACTATATATTTCATATATTTTTAGCTGCTTGACAAGACATCTCTCAAAAACTAATGCTAATGCTTTCTTTTGCATTTTTATTATTGAACTTCTCTTAAAATATATAGTTTGTTTATGACACTAACGAAATAAAATTACTATTAATATCTAAATTTATTCAGTAAAATAAATAACTACCACTTGTAACGAAACACTGTGGAGAGGAATGCTTTGTGTAGAAAGCTGAACAACAACTACAATTATTGAAAGGTTTTTTCATGTATAGAATTTACACACTGAATCCATTAAAAAATTCTTTACAATTAAAATCAAATTAAAATTAATTAAAAAAAAAATTTAAAAGGATTTTTTTTTAAATAATACATTAAAAAAAGTTCCTGAACAGTTTTGGGGATTTCATGATCCCCATCATCAGCAAGATGGTTTTTTAGTGTGATGTATTGGCATTATAAAGGAAAAAGTTAATTTATTCAAAGGGTTTAGGCCAATGGTATGATGACTTGATGATCTATTGCTGTCAGTAATGACGTTGTCGATGACGTGGATCTTGGAATAGTTGATTTCTTGTTGTGGGTTGAATGGAATCGTCTATCTAGTACAGTCAAATCTCGTTACTATGCCACCTGTCGGGACCGAGCAACAGTGGCATAGTAGCGAGAGTGGCATAGTAACGAGGGTGTGTAAAAACAGCTTTATTTCCTCAAGTTACTTATCAGTCAGTCCAAAGCTCTCAAAAATCGTCTGCTGGCGCATCTTCTTTTTGCGAATCACATGCATCTCGTTGTCTAGCCGATCGCACGCTTGCATCACACTGGGCTTCCCGCTTTTCTGTTGCATGAACTTCCGCACGGTGCTCCAAGCGCGCTGGGCTTCCTCGAACGAAACGACTTCTTCCTCGACAGTTATATCGTCATCTTCGCTTTCCACCGGCTCCTCACTGCACAGCATCTCCTCCGCAATTTCCTCCAGTGTGAAAGATCCGCCAGTTGCGAGGCGCTCGTCGGCTTCAAGAAAGTCAGACAGCTCGATCTCCCCATTCTCGTGCATATTTTCCTCGACAGGCAGAGCTTCCCAGATCTCGAGCAGCTCCGCATCCTGTGTCTCAGTTTGGATCTCCTCTTCGATGAACTTGGCCTTCGCGAAACAGTTCCTGATCGTCGACTTGCGACCAGCTCCCAAGCACGCCGGGCGACGTGTAGAGCGTCGAGCAACTTGAACTCCTTTCTCTGGTCCATGGCCTCAAGCATGCGGCATAGCAGGAGCTTCTTGTAGAGGCGCTTGAGGTTCTCTGTGATTCCTTGATCCATTGGTTGCGAATTGGCTGTCGTGTTGAGTGGGAAGAAGACCAGTTCGATGTTGTTCAGCTGCAGCTCGGGAGGGTGGCCAGCAAAGTTATCGAGGTAGACTAGCACTCTGCGTCCTAGCTGGCCGAGTCGTCCGTCCCACGCACGCAACATCTCCTCGAAAAGCTTCATCTCATCCAGGTCTTCGAGTTCGCCTTGTACTCGACCGGGATCTCCTTGTTCTTGAAGGCACGGGGTCTCTTGGAAGCGCCGATCACCAGAAGAGGGAAATTCTCGCTGCCGCTCATGTTTGCCCCAACCAGAAGAGTGATCCTTTGCTTACTTTTCTTTCCTCCTGTACACTGCTCTCCCCTGAAAGCCACGGTCTTGTTCGGAAGCAGCTGCCAGAAGAGTCCAGTCTCGTCCAGGTTGAAGACGTCGTCTGCGGAGAACTGTCTGAGTAAGGGCCAGAGAACCTGTTGTTGCCACTGAAGAAGGGATTGCGAATCTACCGCTCCAGCTTTGCCCTGAACTGTCTTGAACGTGATGCCATGGCGCTTCTTGAAATTATCTAACCAACCGTCGCCTGCCTTGAAGTCCGGGATGTGCATCAGCTCGGCCAGTTTCATCGCCTTCTCCTTGATCAGATCGCCGCTGACAGGCAGATTCTGTCGTCTTGCTTGCTTCAGCCACATGAGCATTCCCTCATCAAGCTTCGGGTCGTGTGCCTGCGTCAACTTCATGCGCTTCGATGGAACTCCAGCTTTGATTGCAGCCTCGATTGCATCCTTCTTGCTGAGAATGCCCTTCACGGTGGTTCTCTTAACTTCGACGCCCCATTTCTTGCTTATCTCCCTGGCCAACTTGGACTGATTCGGCTCCTTCTTCGCGGCATCGATGATCTACTTTTTCTCCTTCAGCGTAAAGTCGGTTCGCTTGCATTTCTGAGCTGACATTATGGGCTAAATTTGAAAAAAAATGATGTCTCTTTTGAGCTAGGGTTGCAGGCTTGTCGCTGTGCGTGTTGTGATTGGCTTGTTGGCGTCGGGGAGAAGCATCACGTGTTTGACCTTGACACAGTCTGACTATGCGCGTACATATTGAGTTACGTATGTTGTGCGCAGCTGGACTGTAGTTCGTCGCTTCACCTTTGGGACGTGAGTGTGATAATCGAGCATTGCTCAGAAATACAGACTTTTTACGACTCTTGCCTTTTAACAGTCACATAATAGTGGCATAGTAGCGAGAGTAGGGGGTGGCATAGTAAATTTATTTTGTATTGAATTTTGTCGGGACCGAGCAAAAGTGGTATAATACCGAGAGTGGCATAGTAGCGAGGTGGCATAGTAACGAGATTTGACTGTATGTTGATTTTTTCATAAATATATAAAGTATTCCTTATATAGAGAGTGGATCACTGTAATATCCAAGCCACTTCGTTAAGATCATAATTGTTTTATATTTTTTCTTCATTACATGAATACTTTGTGATCAGAGATATAATACATGTTGAAATGAAAATAAACTTTAAAAAAAAAACTCCATCTTTGAATATAGGAGAGAATAATGACAATCTGTTTGAATGTCATAATTAATTACCTCTAAACTAATAGCCCTAGGGTTTTTCTTTGAATTTCTAAAAAATAATTAATTTCTATCTCTCCAAATCTTACTAGTTTCTCAAATTTGAAGACGGACAACTTTCCAAGTAAAAGTTCCCAACATATTTGAATTTATCTCAAGGCAAGGCTCTCAACTATTTAGCATGACAATATATAAAAGAAACATTAAATACCAAAGAAATAAAACAATTTACAAAACAAATTTATTTAAAGTGATTATATATAAACTTACAAAATATTATTTTGCTGTTCTAAGCTAATTGAAACTTTATAATTTACAATATATAAAAAATAATTACCACATGGGATAAAATATAGTTGATATAAAAAACATAATACATAGCTGACGTATATAAGCTATTTACCAGTTATTTGACTTAATATCAACTTCACAACCTTCTAAGATACTCAAATCTTAACTTCTGTTTCGAAGTATCTTAATACCTTTTTATCTCTTTGAAGTTATAAGTTTTTAATGCAGTTTATGCTTTATTATTTAAAAGAAATACAATACAATACAATGAGAAATCAATAATCTAAACATTGTTCTTAAAATCAATAATTTATAATGAAATCACACTGAAAGCAAGTGATGCTCACAAAAAAAAAGTTACATAAAACATTTAAATTATATTGTGTGGTCTGGCATGTTGTGAAACCCTTTAATTTTGACACATTGGTTTGCTTCATTCCTTTGGAATTGTATCTTTTATGCAGGAGCAAATTAAGTAAAAAAAAAATTAATAGTAAAACTATAAAACAATGAAAAACAATATTTTGGACTCTGGTTTCCATTCAAAGAATTTAAATTTTGAATTTGCAGAAGCTAAACCAAAATAACATTTTGCCAAAGTGAATCAATTACTCATAAAAAAGAAAGTATGTAAGGAGGTTTAATGTGCATCAAATGCAACATGAAAAATGGAAAAAATATAGAAATGCACAAATTCGTTTGCTTTCACGCCTTTGAGCCATCATCGACGACAATCTAGGACAGCTGTTTCGTCCTTATTAGGACTCATCAGCCAGATTTAGCCTCAATGATCAAACTCAGAATGCCTGAAAGCCTAAGGATCCTTCTCCTGCTCTTAGAAGTGGGACCCCACAAAAGCAAACAACAGAAAAATCGCTGTAACTAGTATACCATAATTACCTTAGCCCACTGGGCACAAAAGGCATTTAATAAAAAGTTAAGCCAAACACATCGGCAAACTTGATCATCAAGGCTAAATCTGGCTGATGAGTCATAATAAGTACGAAACAGCTGTCCCAGATTGCTGTCGATGATGGCTCAAAGGCGTGAAAGCAAATAAATTTGTGCATTTCTATATTTTGTCCGTTTTTCATAAAAAAAGAAAGGAAAAAAAATATTCATTGAACATGAAAAAAAAAATGAATGATATTACTGATCCAACAAACTCTCTCTCCATGAACAACAAATCAAGATACAGTTGAACTGACACTTAAAGAAAAATTTCTAAGAAATAAAGCCTCTGAAATGCATTCAAAAATCAAAAATAATTCCCATTCGTGTTCTAATTCAATGTAGAAAGATTAAGCTAATCATTCAATACAGGATTCCAAACTCAGAACTAATTAATTCACCTTCAGTTCAGTTAGTTTCTCATCTCCTAATATGCTGCTGCTTATAAAAGATAAAAATTATAAAAATTCACTTCATAAAATGCACTTGCAAATAAACAAGTTAGAAAATAATTTAGATACAAATAACAATTTTAATAATCATTTGAAACATATGAACAAAATATATACATAGCAATACAATGACACAAATTAAGCCCTTAGCTGTCAATACTTGAGAAACACCGTGGACTCCTGAAAGTTACCATCTCTCTCTCCCTTCAAGTTGAAAAGAAAATGGAGTAAGTAAATTATTAACAAAACAAATAAACCATTTTCTTCTTCTTCTAATATTTTTTTCAGAAATATTAAAATTAAATTTCCAATCCTTAAATCTGGACTATTTTTATACCTTAATCCATATGTCTTCCTAATCTTCTCTCTTAATATATTATTATCAAAATAACCACATCTTCATATCAATAAAATATATTTATTTAATATATTTAATAATAGCAAGTTTTCGGAAACAACAATTGTCTTTCCTTTTAAACAAGACCACCGGAAATTTGTTTAAATAAGCTTGAAAAAGGAAAGTCAGAATGTTCTTTCCAAAAATTTGTTGTTATTGAATATAGACTTGAGACCAGAAAAATCGCATAGCTGCATTTGTTTACTATTTGTTTTATTTTCGTCGCAATTCGCAATTTTTGTTTGAATCAAAATAATGTCAATTTAAACATCATTTCATCACCTATCCAATGATACCATTTAAGTGTGTATTGCGTGTCAGCCGAGTGGTTTTTGGAGGAATCTCCGAGCCTACCAGAAAAACTTGATTCTATTCATTCGATTTTTCATCGATTTTATCAATTTTGGGTGTTGTTCTATTGTTGTTATTGTCTTGGTTTTGAAGGGAAAATAAACTTAAGTGGTATCATTGGATAGGTGATGAAACGATCTTTAAATTGACATTATTTTGATTAAAAAAATTGTAAATTACGAGGAAAGTAAAAAAAAAACAAAAGTAAAAAAAATGCAACTGTGCGATTTTTCTGCTCTCAAGTGTATTTTACTGATGTGAAGATGTGGCTTTTTTAATATTTTTATACCTTGCTTTGTTGATATCTTGGTTTCTTTTTATCCTATTTCCAATACTAATTTTTCTCGCTCATTCCCTTGCTATCACTAATTTCTTCCCTAGTTGGATGATATAATCACTGTTAATCTGATCCCTGTTTATTGACTCATTATATAGAATTTCCCCTAGTAATATATTGCATCAGATAGAAAGGAGTGTTATTAATTATGTCTTGGAATGAAGAATTGTAAACAAGCATTACAAATTTTAAAATATTCAATATCACCCAACCATTGAAATCCTTGTTAACGAAGATCGTTATTCCTTCTTTGATAGATTTGTTGAGTCCTTCAACTATCTCATTTGCTTGTGGCTGAAACATGCATGAACAAAGCCTCTTTAGATACCAAATTTTACACAATTCCTTAAACACTTCAGACATAAATCAGTGCTTTGATCAGTTCATATCACATTCTAAGCTAAAGCTTGGACAACAGTTTTGCTTTTTGGCTCTCGTTGGTATAGCCCATGCATATTTTGTAAAATGAAATATATTCAAATATAATATTTGAAATATTATTATTAATGTGTGACTCCTCTTTGATTTAGTGAATGGACCTATTATATTTATTGATAACTAACATTCATCTTATGTGATATAAAATAAATATAGGACCAAACACACAGCAATAAGCTAAGAAAAAAGCAATTCATATTTCAATACATAACATGTTT
>JAFIDM010034639.1:0-11568 GCA_023159025.1 Thereuonema tuberculata | reverse complement strand
CGTCATCCCGAGCCATCTGCGACGACTGGTGATTGAAGCCTGCCACTTCGCCGTGCCAAGATGTGCAGCGGTCGGCTCGAAGACGATAGCTAGGGTCCGCCAAAAATACTTTTGGCCGGGCCAGAGCAAGGCTGTGCGCCGCTTCGTCACACGATGCATCACCTGCCATTCACGGAAGAGCCCATCTCAACTCACACCTGGGAATCTCCAACCCCTACCTGTAATGGAGTCACCTTTTTACAGGGTAGGAATCGATTTATTGGGCCGTTTCCCAAGATCCACCGCCGGCAACAAATGAATAGCGTTGCAATTGACTACTTCACAAAGTACACGGTCACCCGAGCCCTACCCAATGCAAATGCAACTGCAGCTGAAGTGGCCAAGTTCTTCGTGTTTAACATGATGTCTTCCATGGAGCGCCGCAGATCCTCTTGTCTGATCGAGGCTCCCAGTTTATGTCGTCAACCCTCGCAGAAACGTTATAACTGTGCTGCACAATCCACAACAAGATCTCCAGCTACCATCCACAGACGAACGGACTATGTTGCACTGCGGTGTTATAGGCAAACGTTACAAATGGCGTCCCAATTGGAGTGTCCGATATCAACGTACATTGATATCATGTCCATAATGTCTGGTTGAGCTTTTCACAGAGTACAGGATATACATCGTTCTACCAGCTCCACAGACGGAACCCTCGTACTATGATTGACACCTTGCTGCCGACACAAATGGAACCACAGCAAGAATACCCACACTTCTAAAGGTGTCACTCGACGAAGCTTACCAACTAGCCCCCATTAACATCCGAGATGCTTAGCAGATGAACAAGAGACACTTCTTATTAATCCAAGCAACAGCCGGTGATCTGCGTCGTAGTAAGAGAAAGAAGACTTCTTTAAATGGCATGTAGTCAACAAATGATTCCCTGGTGTTTTGTATTGGACAAAATTAACTATGAACGATACTTGTAGGTTAACTATGCAGACATGTCTAATCTGGCTGACACACATCCTGAAATTAGTAAACAATTAAAAAAGAGGGAGGGTTTTGTGTACAACTCGTTTTCACTTATTACTGTAGATCAAACACTTGAGGAGACAGTCAACAAAGATACACAAACTTCAGGAGGTACAAAAGGATTCAGTTTAAAAAACGAAAAATACTGTGGAAAAATACTACATAACTGCTGAATACCGTGCATCTGCTTTGAGACAGTTACGAGAAAACTTGAATAAAAATAGATGAACTATAAGTCTGAGTGGGAAAAATTACTAGTAATATTTGAGGTGCATGTGTGTCTCGTCTGCAGTTCAACTATTACACAATGAGTGGACGAATCCATTTGACACGGATCCTTCAGATATAGTCAGCTTATCAACAATAAGAGTTAGCAGAGATGACTGAACATCTGAAGTTAATGCTGTGCGAAAAAAAGGCGAAGAAGCTTATGAAACATTTAAAAAAGATCGTCTGAAAAAAGAGGAGAAGTTTTTTGACCCCATAAAAAAAATTAACATAAAGACTTTTACATCCACAAAAATTTCGAAAAAATATACTGGCAAAAAGCTTTCTGTCTGACTTAATGACTACGTCTTTATTTTTGCCATGATACTAATAGCAGAAAACCGACGTTTGAATATGCTTGAAGTGTTCAGTCATCCTTTGGGACCTTTACCTTGGAGTATTTCTAACTTAGATGGAACTATGAAAAAAACTATGAAAGCCATGCTGTGAAAACACCTGGAAAGTTTAGTCTCACCTACAGATGGAAATAATGCCATCCCATCAATTATCGTAGCTGATGACGATATAATTCATAAATTACATTGAGAGAATAGAACATTTGATCAGTTATCCGATGCAATCCTCGATCAAGTGTTAAACACAGCCTACTATAGCACTCGAATTGATGTTGTGTTTGACACCTATAAATCAATAAAATCGGCTGAATGTTGCAGTATAGGTTCAGATGCAGGAATAGATTTCAAGAATATTAAAAGTCGGTCATAGAATCATAAAATGGAGATGTCTCCTACAAAGTGGTGACAGTAAAAATAAATTAACAATGATTCTTGCTGACAGCTGGAAAGAAGAAAGTAGAAGGATAAAGATTGGTAACAAGAAACTGTACATCAATATATCGTCTTCTTGAAAATAGATAATCACATAAATAAACTCCTGACAACTTGACAACGTGGACATATACCAATATTTCGTTTTATTTTCATAAAACTTTTTCAAGGTTTTTTATAAAATAAAATTAAAATTAAAATATAACATGAAGAAGAGAATTCCTCTCTTCTTAAATGATAGAAGTTGCAATAATTTAAAAAACAATAATTAAAAAGCATGGGTAAACAAAAAAAAATGGTAATAATGAAAAAATATTACCCAATATTTCTGAAAAGGACTTCAATAGCATCAAAAAATTAATTAATGATGAGGATTTGTTGATTGGTAAAGCAGATAAAGGCAACTCTTTAGTTATTATTGATAAAGATGATTTCAACAAAAAAGCTTTATTGATGTTAGATACAGACGACTTTTCAGAATTAAATGAAGATCCCACTTTCAAACTTTACAAAAAAGTCAAGGTAGAAATACAAAATTTGAGAAAACAAGGTAGTATTAACAATTATCAATATAAGGATATGGTTAAAAATATGACTGTAACCCCTGTTTTTCAACCAAGAGTTAAAACACATAAACCAGAATATCCTTTAAGACCCATCATTAATTCTTATGGTTCCCCATTACAAGATCTAGGTAAATTTCTTAATAGAGTTTTAAAATGCTTGAAAATTGATAGTCCAGAAATGATTGTTAAAGATACCCACCAAGTTATTGATTCTATTAAAGATTATAGGATTAACAACAAAAAGAGAAAAATTAGATTATATACTTTGGACATTGAATCAATGTATACTAATATTCCGATGAAAGAGGCTCTAATGATTGTAGATTCCAAATACAATGAAAGTATCAGAAACAAATTTAAATTAGAAAAAACATATTTTATAGAATTATTAGAAATGATATGTTTTAATAGTTATTTTAAATTCAATAATAAAATGTATAAACAAGACAAGGGATTCCCCATGGGTAGCCCAATTTCAGGTACCATGTGTAATATTTATATGAATTGGTTTGAAACATCCTATGTTAAATTATGGAAAGGAGTAGGTTTCATGTATAAAAGGTATGTGGATGACATATTAATTATTTGGGAAGGATCTAAAAGGCAATTCTCTGGTTTTTTCAATTACTTAAACAGCTATCATAAGGACATAAATTTCAAAGTTGAAGAGGAAGAAAATAATAGAATTAATTTCCTGGACATCACCATAATAAATGAAAGAACAGGTCCAACATTTGAAATTTTTAGGAAGCATTATCAAAGTAATCATATCTTAAATTTCACTTCCAATCACTGTACTTCAACTAAAAAAGGTATTATAAAAGGTCACTTGAAAAGGATTACGAATTATACAGAAAATAAGAGCCTTTGGAGATATAAAATTCAAAGTTTAAAAGAAAGACTTCTTATGAATGAGTATCCAATTAATTTTATCGAAGATACCATTAGAGATTTTTTCAGAAATAAACGTAAGATTAACAGCAATCAAAGGAACAATCAAAATGATTTTACAAAAAATCTAGTACTACCCATTGGAATAATAGTAGAACAGTAAAAGATTTATGTAAAGACAACAACATAAATTTGGTGTACTATAAAAATAACAAATTATTCAAAAAGAAAAAAACAATAAAATGTAACAACAAAGATATATTACATAACATGGGAGTGATATATGCGTTGATTTGTAGGAGTTGCCAGGCAACCTATATTGGAAGCACGGGCAGAACAATAAAAGAAAGGGTCGAAGAACATGTTCGTGCTTTCAACAATAGAGAAGAAAACATCTCGGACTGGGCCGACCATTGTAGAATAAACGGACACAACCCGGATCCCATCATGAAAATCGTCCATCACGAACAGGACGAACAAAAAAGGTTCATGATTGAGTCCTGTATCATCAACTGTTGTGTCTGTTTCAACAAAAATAAATGCTTAAAAGTAAATCAGATGTCATTATCCATATTTAGAAATGCCTTCTTAAACAATAAGAAAGTTAAAGAGTATTTGTCTTTCAAATAAGTCATATATTACTTTAAACAATGTCACTATTTTTTGTCCTTTTTCTTTTGTTTATCCATGTTTTTTCATTATTACCATTTTCTTTTGTTTACCCATGCTTTTTAATTATTGTTTTTTAAATTATTGCATCTTCTATCATTTAAGAAGAGAGGAATTCTCTTCTTCATGTTATATTTTAATTTTAATTTTATTTTATAAAAACCTTGAAAAAGTTTTATGAAAATAAAACGAAATATTGGTATATGTCCACGTTGTCAAGTTGTCAGGAGTTTATTTATGTGATTATCTATTGGTAACAAGACTTTATACATTACTCACTCTAACAAGTGTATTAAAATTACTGGCAGTGGGTCTCATGAAGTGGAAAAACTTGCCTCTTCTCAAGAAGAAGTAGATATGCGTATGATGCTACATAAAAAGGATGCTGCTATGGAATTTCCAAATGTAATATTGTAGATATTATTGTCATAAATTAATTAATAAATTATTTTAGTGTTATTAGCTTTAAACATAAATGAAATAAATTAAATGGTAAAATTTTTCCATTCATGAATATTTAATGACGTCAGCGAAAATACATCATAAAAGACGAAGGAGCCTTGATTCAGCCTCGATTCCACTCCACTCTCTCTCAGAAGCTGACAGCAGTTAAGACGCTCTGAGCAGGGCACAGTCGCAGAATGCAGTAGTGAGACAGTCAGTCAGCGTACATCAGACGCAAATCAAGATGACGTCAAGGAAGGGGCAAAGCAAACGACCGTACTTGAGATAAGAAGACATCGATGGATTAAAGCAAGATAAGGATATAAAGAATTATTGCTATCGATTCAAAAGTAGAAGATAAGCATGGAACAATACGTTAATTGTCATCATAAATTATTATTATTATAGAAGACGAAAAATAGAATCAGCCGATTCAAGTCCGTCGAATATCCTGAATGAATGCTCCACAGGCAGTAATTATTTCAACCAGTCGCAGGCTCTCAATGTCGAAGTCGGCGAGCGGTAAATTTGAACTGTGTCAAGAAGGATACAACTTGAAGTCAGCGAATCACCTATAGTGAAATTATAAGAAGAATACCCGGTGCAAAGAACTGTGAGTACAGAACCTTATTTAAAGAGCTGAGATTATACTAAATTTAATCTTCTGATTATAACTTAAAAGAAATAACTTAATTCCTTCTTTCAAAATACACTTCTAACTTCGTAGCACTAATTTAAAATAATGTAAACTTTCACTTCACACTTGATTAATAACTATTTGTTATTAATCTAAATTTCGTAATTATTTAATTATTGAAAGACAAGTTATCTTTCAGTATTAGTGCTCATAGATAAATAATAGTGAACTTAGTTCTGCACAATATCTTTAATGTTGCATGATATTTCCAGTGGCAGAGGATTTGTGACTTGTGCGAATCCATGACTTTAGAAGTGAGTACTACATTAAGCAACGGAAGGGTGTATTCAAAGACGAAGACCGAAGACTTCAATATTAAAAGAACTTTTCTTGATTCTACTGTAGAGAAGAACTTTTCAATTGAAATACTAACTGAAAAAAAATAAATAAATAAATAAATCTCTTGTACCGTATATAAAGAGTGGTTAAGCTTAATACAAAGTAATTGTAAATACAAAGTGGAAGAGTTCAAGGATTACTAATTTAAATATGTAAATTAGAAGTCACAACGTAACTCGATGTGACATCATATAATGGAGAGGGTGTCTCTGTTTTGTGGGACGTAGACAAATGACTGAGACAAGTCAGACTAAGACGAGATGAGTTCAGTACAATCGAGTGGAAGTCGACACGAGTTGAGTTGGCTTCAGACAAACAGTTCTGATAGAAGACTTCAATGGCAACTAGGATAAGAAGGTCACAAGAGCATTATTTATGCCGAAATTGAAGCCAAGTTCTGTAAGTCAAATTGACCTTGAATATTATCTTATAATGGGACGAATAAATCAAAGTAAAACCTGGACATTTCTCTTCTTTTGAATTATCTTCAAGCGACAGAGAAACGGGTTTTCGTCTTAACCTTAACTCCTGTTGAATTCCAAGTCTTCGAGAATATTGCCTTAGCTTCACGGTATCTCCGAGTTACGGAAGGCGGTGAAGGCATCATAGCGGAAACCGAAGTTACACTCCTGAATAGATGAATGGACGAAAACTACATAAGTATTTAATATTGGAAATTATTCTTCCGAGTATAATTCTTTACTATAGAAGCAGTTTAGTATTAAGATAGAACTCTTACTTAGTATTATTCTCGGACCAATCGATTCATCAAAGCTAATATTGAAGTTAGTGTGAAGATTGCCAAGGAAGAACTCATCATTAGAAGAAGTCTCAATTGTGATGGAATAATTATATTTCTTATAAATATTAAATAAAGTTCTATTATTCAAGAAGACCAAAGTGTCTACAGTAATAGAAGCGCTGTTAAGTCAAAGAGCAGACGCCATGTATTCCCTAAGGATTGTGGGAACAAGAAATCAGATGGTGTGTAGTGACCGTGCCATGTTTGAATGTGTGTCAAAGGATGGTTCCGATGAAAGAAGACTGCAGTAATTCAAGGAAGACTGGCGGACAAATTCCAGCCGATGCAATTCAGCGCAGTTCATCACAGCTAGGTGAAAAGTCATTTGAAACCACCAGACTGTAAGTAGATAATTTATATTATTTACATTTCGGAAGGGAGCAAGCCGCTCGCCATCGATACGAGGAATAAATCCCGAAGTGACTATTGCATGAATAAGTGAAACTGAATTATAACTTTGAAAGAGAAAGCGAAGTTTGAATTTAATTCACACACAGGTGAATTTTATAGCCATTGAGATATTCACACGGGTGAACACATTCACTATCTTAGGTGAATTGAAATGTCATTATCGACTTATTATTTAATACCTATTTAGAAGTATTTAGTATACATACAGGTGATTAAAACCATTGATTATTCACAAAGGTGAAATTTAAGTAGTCATTATCAATTTAATTTGTGAAGTGAAATTAATTGTGTTAAGTAACGTTGGTACGTAATGTTCACTTGCGCGATTCTTCTTTAACAGGAAGTAATTGTGATTAATAACTTTAAAGCAGTGATAATAATATTAATATGAATCATACTTCGCTAATAATTATTATTTTATTGTGGGATTGATAATGACAATATTAGAGCATACAAGTATTATGCAAAGTCAGAGTGTTCATTTCGGAGCTTCCCATAAACAGGTTACGTTGCACGCAGGTGTTCTGTACGTTTGTACAAAATGTCAACAGCTTTTCTTGACAGTTTCAGATTCTACACAGCACGACCCTCCTGCCATTGGGGCTTACTTGGATCCAGTGCTTTCATACGCAAAAAACAAAAATTGCCTTTTTGGCAGTATTGCGTTGTTGGACCGTCACTAAAAAAATGAACTGTGCTAACCATGGGGTATTTTTCTTGTTTTCGACAAAAGTATTCCAGAAGGGTTTCACACTCGCCACGTGGAACTTCATCTGGGGCACCTTTACCGTGGCCAGCTTCATAGGAGTCGGGGGAGCTTTGAAGCATACAGCAGATTCCCTTGTGACACATGGAATGTCTATTTCACATCCATTAGTATTCTTTGAAAACCTAAAAGCATCCGGAACTCTACAAGAGCTCTACTGGCCTGCCTACTGTTCCAGGCACGATGCAGATTCATCAAATTATAGCACACACAGAACTTGAAATCAATTATAGAGATGTAAGTTGTTTTTGCTGTTACAAGGAAAATTACTGCTGTGATTGCTTTCAACAAAGAAGTTCACTTTTGCTACGAATGAGATAACTGACCGTACTGATGACGATGTAATCGACATCATACCTGTAGAAACGGGTGATTTGGATTTAGTTGGAAAGTAGTGCGTTCCAGTTTATGATGATAAACCATACCCAGGCATTATACAGTCATTTGATGAAATGGACGTAGAGATTAAAGTCATGCATAAAGTTGGTAACCACAGTATGTCATGTTGGAAGGCCAAAAGAATCTATGGTATGGGTACAATAAAGTTATTAGTTTAATTCCTGAGCCAAAGAAAATTACTAGCAGAAATGCTGACAGTAGTAGACATGTTAGGCCAAACATCTGCTTTGTAGATACTGGTCTCCTTGTCCTTTCTTATCAGTCTAAAGTAGTAGACATGTTGAGGTGGATCCCAAGTTGTGGGACCTTATCATTACGAACCTAGGCTAAAGAACAGTATTTCATATACTTTTAATCTAGTCATTGCTGTTACAGCGTGTTTACTTCATTATTTTTAATTGTTTATTGAATACAACAATAAACATGCAGCATTGTTGCCAACTTTAAAAAAATTCTACATATCAAGTAGTTATCATACCTTTCAATATTGCTTAGCCTGTTTAATGGAAACTTTTGTTTCTAACTTTTAAATACAAGGTTACATCAGGTTTCAATAACAAAATAGAAGAGTAAAAAAGAGTTTAGAGTAATTTATTTTACAAAATACTTCCATTATTTAAATTGTAACACGTCAAATAAAACAATTTTCTTCTTGCTCGTCTTGCGTTTTCATTAAAATTACCCAACATTTGGTCTCGGTAACAGGAATGACAAAAATGACACTTTATTTCTTTGTGAAAATAAAATATTTTTTTATTAAAATGATTAAGATCGGCCAACAGGTGTACTAGATGGAAAAAACATATAACTAAATAGTTGCTAGGTTTGCTTTAAAGGAAAAAAAAAAAAAAACATTATAAATTTTTTTGTCACAGCCAAATTTCCCTCTTTTGGTGGAATCACCCTTAAAGGAAATGCTAGGGAAGGATGTGGCAGGAAATGACTTAACAGGTAAATTGTAGTTTATCTGAAACAATACAATATGAATGATGAAAGCCATCAAAGAAACGAATTCCAGAGATGTGTACAAATAAAAGAAACAATATATGACTGAGGGAAAATTCCTGTACAGAAATTGCACCCATACAAAAAAAATGTTGTATTACTAATTTGCACAATTTCAAATACTACTCCTATACACATACATCCCAACTTCAAAATACCCTCATTGTAGTTGCCTTAATTTCCCAATATTGTCAACCACACAGCGGTATTTCATTGACATCGACATTTCATTGTGAAATTGTAATCTATACAAGTCCATATATGGAAGCCTGTGTAGGTTTGTTTCCACGCAAATAGTTGGTGTTGGTGTAGTAAGTTTTGTTGGCTACCGCAACTGCCTTACGACAATCCCAGACGTTGCAGTTGTACACGTAGAAAGGTTTGAACAATGTTACTATGAATATGGTAGAACACACAACTGTTAAAGAGCTTGTTAATAAAATGCAAAAATTACTGCCAGAAGATAGCGAGCCATACAAGTTCGAAGTATATGAAACGAAAACTAAAAGAGCATTTTGAAGATGAAATCTTCATAGGAACAGTTGCAGGGACTGCTGATGTCGTTCCTTTTAAAAGTACAGCTACACATTTGGTTCGATCCTCTTCTACATCTTCATGACTGTGACTGTGGTACTCTTGCAACAATCTCCTTATGGCAGCTGCTGAAATAATAAGAAATGATATTAAAGACACCCCTGTAGAACCAGAAATATATCCACCCATTGAAAACATGAGTAATGTTGACTATAATGTAAACCATATTCCTGATTCTTTGAAGCCCTGGTTTCACGGAACTACTAAAAAATGGATTCTTTGCATTTCTCATTTCTGATCACCACCTGACCACCCAGGGCAGAAGTAATCCCAAATCAAGATCATTGAGAAATCGGTAGTGCTGTCCTTGTTCTGACAAGTAGCTGTCATGTTGAAAAGGACTTTTGTATTATCTGTGTACTGTTTCCTCCACGCCTCAACGAAAACAAAAAGATGGAGTGAAGGTGAAATTGTAATTTTACTGGAAATGTGGTGAGAAAATATTGATGATCTGAGGCGGATGAAGCGAAATCGTCGAATTTATAAAAAATTGAAGATTATCTTGTATGATTCATTTAATTCTGACAAAACCTGTGAGGAAATCAAGAACAAAATTGATAATTACTTCGAAAAATTAGATTACAGACTAACCAAAAAATTCAGGTACATTAAATTTATAAGTATTTTATTTAATGAAAATATGCTGTAAATAACTGCATTAAACATCAACTTATTTAATTCCACAGACGAGGAAGAAAACAACTATCCACGGGAAGCAGTTCTACACGTTGGAAAATTTCCTAGTATCGAATTCACAAAATCGTAAAACTTCCTTCTTTTCTCTTAGGAAAAAACTTTTCCTTAAACAGAAATTTCATCAGGTTCTGAGGACAGAATTCGTTAAAAAACTATATAGTAAAAGAAATACTCCTTTTTATATATCTACTAAAAATTGAATATGTCGACTTAATAATGATAACAATTTATCCACTCCATATTTTCAATATTATATTAATAATACAACAGTATTTATTATACATATGTAGCTATATTATTTGGAATTTTGGGTTTTGTATAATTTAGATGTTCAATTAATATTTCTGTTATATAGGACCTCAGCAAATCTAAATCCGGCCCTGGGCCAAACTGATCGGCAACAAGCAGGAAAAAAAGATAAGTTTTTTAAAATTGGGAGGGCGGGTAAGAGCCAAGATCCCTTCAACATGCTATTGAACCAAAAAAAAAAGACAGTGCTAATCTAAACATCTTTAAGAGCCCTGGTCCCTCCACCCATCGACAAGAAGAAAAAATATCTCAATAGGAAAAATATATTTTTTTTTTTTTAAAAAAATATTTTATATATATATATACATACACACACAGTGGAGCACCGTTTATACGTTTCTCATTTATACGTTTTTTCAAGAACTCAAGAAGAGAGAAAATGCGCATTTCAACCTCAGATTCCCACCTGCCGATTGTCCAGTCTCAGAACATTGCACTGAAAAACCTCTGCCAAGACCGCGTGCCTTTTCTAAGTTTTCAACAAGCTTTGGCGGGTTTTAACATCATGCAAGAATTTAAATAGCAGTGATTTAAATGATAAAGTTAAGATGGCACTTTTTTGGAATGCACAGAAAAAAGTTCATTGTGCACAGTTAAAAGCCCTACAACCTAAAATACCAAAATATTTTGTAAATGCTGAATGAATATGAATAGTAGTACTATTTGTACATATATAATACAAAACTTTTTATTCATCTCTTGTATTTCATTTTCATGAAATATTTTAATTTACCTCTGACTTTTTATTGTTGGTTCGTAACTTTTGTGAATTCCGTTTATACATTTTTTTATTTATACGGTTTTTTTTCTCAGTCCCTTGAAAAACATATAAACGATGCTCCACTGTGTGTGTGTGTGTATATATATATATATATATATATATATATATATATATATATATATAT
>JAFIDM010034638.1:0-11568 GCA_023159025.1 Thereuonema tuberculata | reverse complement strand
TAGACTTTATTTCATTGTATCCGCTGGTTTTGAAAAAGGATATTTATCCTTTAGGTTATCCCGAAATTTTAACAGAATTTGATTCGACTGATATTTCTAATTTTTGCGGAATAGTGCAGTGCAGTATTCTTCCACCGAGAGGTCTTTATATACCGGTATTACCCTACCCTTACAACAAAAAACTGTACTTTCCGCTGTGTAAAAAATGTGTTGAGTTGAAATCTTTTACAAAGTGTGAGCACAATGATCAGGAGCGGATCTTAACCGGAGCCTGGATCACTTTTGAGCTCCAGCTTGCTCTGGAGAAAGGTTACAGGATCAAAAAAATATTTCAAGTTTGGAATTTTTCAAAAACAACGCAGCTAGACCCTGAAACGGGACAAGGAGGCCTATTTACAGAATACGTGAATACATTTCTTAAAATCAAGCAGGAAAGCGACGGCTATCCATCATATTGTCACACAGAAGATCAAAAGAAGGCATACATTGCCGAATACGCCCTAAATGAAGGGATAGCTCTGGATCCCGACCGAATTCAGAAAAATCATCCATTAAGAACCATTGCAAAGATTTGTTTGAATTCGATTTATGGTAAATTTGCACAGCGAGTTACAAAGAGTAAAACAGACTATATAGAAAAACCAGAAACGTATTTTGGCTACGTTTTCAGTGACACGAAAATTGTTAAAAATGTCACTTTTTTTCACGATCGAATTGCACAATTGGAATGGGTTGAAAATACTGAACGAATTGAAGATCTTTTGCTAGGAAGTCACACAAACGTTGTTATTAGCGCGTTTATTACAGCTCAAGCGAGAATTAGACTCTATCGTGAAATGGAAAAATTCGGCACATCAGTTCTTTACTGTGATACCGATAGCATTTTTGCTGTTGTCAAGAAACAATCATCTGTTTTATCCAATGTACCAATTGGAAATTTTCTTGGAAATCTCACGAATGAAATCCATAAAGACCACGGAGAGGAATTTATGATAGATATGTTTTGCACCGCAGGAGCAAAAAATTATGGCTATCGTGTTTGCTCAAAGAATTCAGACAAACCATCACAAATTGTGTTAAAAATTCGTGGTTTCTCTTTAAATTATGAAACGCGTGAAAAAATAAATTTGGATTTGCTCAAGTCTATGGTCGATGAACTGATTCAGAATAATAATAATAATAATGACAATGCAGAGCCATTGACCCATGTTCCTATCTTTACACGAGGAAAAATTCGAAGAACGAAAAAACGGAAAATTGTTTCCAAGGATGAGATCAAAATGTACCGAGCTGTCTTTGATAAGCGAGTGATTGTTCCTGGACAATATCAAACCCTCCCCTATGGTTATTGAGTGTGGAGACCTGGAAAAGACGACCAATCGTTCTGTTCAAAAAACAAAGAATGCTGTACACATCCCAGTCCCTAAAAATGGAATCGGTAAGATTGAGCACTTTTCATAACTGGCCTGTATCTTTTATCTCGGCAAAAGATTTAGCAAAAGCAGGTTTTGTTTCTATTCAATGTAATGATAGAGTGCAGTGTGTGTTTTGTAGAGGTATTATAGGTAGTTGGGAACGCAATGATTCCCCGATGTCTGAACATTGTAAATATTTCCCTGGTTGTCCGTTTGTCCAGGGTCTGGACGTTGGCAATATTGCAAACTTGTGAAGAGGAAAAAAAAACAAAGATCCTTAGCTTTTTTTGCATGTTACGTCATGTCTTTCTTCATGTTTTGCATGTCACGACATGTATTTCCTGTTTTTTGCCTGTCGTGACATGCATTTTCGTCAAAACAATACCATCACCTGCACAGGTTAGGACAGACTTCTTTTTTATCGAAACAAAAAAATACATTTACAATGTCTGAATATGAATTTATTCATAGTAGGGAATTCAAATTTAAGCACCCTTTTAATTGCATCTTAAGCGGAGCTACCGGGAGTGGTAAGACCGAGTTTTCAAAAAAGTTTCTAAAGTATAAAGACGATATGATTGATCAACCTCCAACGGAAATTTATTGGCATTACGGTGTTCATCAACCATGGTTCAGTGAATTTACTGGATTGGTTAAATTTCAAGAGGGTGTACCTGATGTGAAAAAGTTTGATTCGGTCACTCCAAAATTAATAATTATTGATGATTTGATGGGTGTAGACAATAACGCACTCGAACCTTTATTTACTAAATACAGTCATCACAAAAATTGTAGTGTTATTTACATGGTTCAAAACTTATTTCATAAAGGTGGTGCCCACCGCACAATCAGCTTAAACACTCACTATTTTGTCCTCTTTAAAAACGTAAGGGATTTATCTCAGATAATGTTCTTTGCCAGACAATTATTTCCGAAAAATGAAAAATTTCTTGTGGAGGCTTATCGAGATGCAACTCAAGAACCTTATTCCTATTTGTTATTGGATTTGAAACCCAACACCATGGAGGGAGTGCGTTTCCGCACTGGAATATTTCCTGACGAGTCATTGGGTATTTATCGACCAATCAAAAAATAGCATTTGAAAATCGCTGGGAGAATTATTAGTGAAGAAAATGAAACTGTTCGGAACGATAGTAAAATTTTTCTGAATGGGATATGGAAATGGACAGTCAGAGAGATGGCACCTTCGAAACGGGCTCCTCATAGGCTTGTGAAATACAGCCGCATTTTACAGGCAATTCCTCAATTTTCACCTCGCCAGATGAGAGCGGTTATTAAAGAAGGTAATCCCGACTTTATTCGTTGTTTATCTGAATGTGTAGGTAATGTTTTGCGTGGCAACGTTCCTGTGACTCCCTATCAAAAACGAAAACTATCTTGTCACAAGAAAACACTTCGTTTGATTGGCACATCAAAATTACCCATTCACAAAAAAAAGTCAATTCTCGTGCAAAAAGGATCTGGACTTTTGCCCTTCATCATTCCTGCTCTGGCAGGATTATTTGGTGGTATGCTCGGTAGCAACCGATGACGGAATGGAACACGGTAGGAAATTTGTTGTTTTACCAGAAGAACTCGCCTCACAAATGCTGCGAGGGTCCACACAAAAATACGATCCGTCTCAAAATATTATACAGAAACTATCCTCTTTGGAAAAAGAACGTGATCATCTTTTAAACGATAGCACCTTACCGAATGATTTAAAAATTAAATTAGTTAATAATATACAGCAGCGTTTTCAAACATTTTATAATCAGAACAAGAGCAGACTGCACGATCCTGTTTTACAGTCAATGACAGCGAATGTGACGTCAGACAGTGCCGACGTGAAAACCGACACGTCACAGGAAAAAAAAGAAATTCAAACTCCGTCAGGTGTTAGTTGGGAAGATGCAGTTTTGACTCGTATGCCCACATTCTATCAGCCTTTTGCAAAAAAATTGTTGGAACGTTTTAAAGCATTACCCAACGTGGGATGGAATTCTAAATCGGGAGAATTGATGATTCGAGGGGAAAACATTTCTCAAAGTAGTATTTTTGATTTAATGAATCATCTGGTGAAGCAGAGCAAAAGAACCCCGATTGGTTGGATTCAATTCCGTAATCTTTTAACTTCTATTCCATTATCAAAAGAAGACGTCCCAAACAATAAACAGTGGAAAATTATTTCAAAATTACAAGTTCCCACTACCAAAAAGAAAAACGGAAATAGAAAAATACGGGTACAGTCGGGGCAAGGAAAATGGCAGTCTTATCCGCAGTTGTGGAAAAATTATTGAGATCGATTTATTTCGATCCAAAACATCCAGCATCTTTTGACGGAGTACAAAAATTATACAGGGCGGCCAAACCGCGAAATAAATCCATTACCCTGATTCAAGTTAAACAGTGGTTGAAAAGACATGATAACTACACTCTTTTTAAACCGGCTAGAAAAAATTTCCCACGTGGGAAAACGAAAGTGTCCGTTATGAACGAACAGTGGCAGGCAGATCTTATTGATATGCAAAAACATGCAAAATTTAATGATGGTTTTCGATTTTTACTCGTCGTCATAGACATTCTATCGAAACGCGCTTTTGTAGTGCCGCTGAAAAACAAAACAGGAGTTAGTATAACCAAAGCCTTTGAGCATCTTTTTAAGACGGAGGACGTTGACCCTCCTGATCGTTTACAAACCGATAAAGGACGTGAATTTGTCAACAAAACCTTTCAGACATTCCTAAAAGAACACAATGTTCACTTTTTTACATCACAAGATCCAGTTGTTAAAGCTTCGGTTGCCGAAAGATTTGTGAGAACGTTTCGGTCAAAACTTTTCAAATATTTTCATTTTACTGGCTCTTTTCGCTATGTTGATGCCTTAAAAGATTTGGTGGATGCCTATAATAATAGTTTTCATTCGAGTATCGGCATGGCTCCAAACGAGGTGACCGGCTCGAACCAGCATCTTGTATGGCAGCGCCTCTACGGAAAAACTCCGAATACGTCACGAGGACGACGCCCGCCAAACGTATCATTTAAGACAGGTCAACAGGTACGTATTAGTTCGGCACGAAGATCATTCCAAAAAGCGTTCGAGGGTTTGTGGACTCCTGAAATTTTTACAATTTCAGAGATTGTATCAAAGAGAAGTCCGCAAGTGTATCGTTTGAAAGACGGGTCGGGTGAATCAATACGTGGAACTTTTTACCCCTGGGAATTACAATCTATTGAAAAAAGCGAAGATAGTTTCTATCCCATTGAGAAAATTCTTAAGGAAAAAGGACGAGGAAATAAGAAAGAATATTTAGTTCGTTGGGAAGGATACAGTCCCGCTTTCGATAGCTGGGTTAAAATTGGGGATTTACAGCATATTTCCAGTACCTAAACAACAAAAAATGGATGAATTTTATCTGACACTTCCGAGCAATTCGAGCATGTCCTTTTTTCCGAAAAACACAATTTCCACTTTCACAACCAAACTACCAAAAAGATTTGAATTAAAAGAACCCTACGAATGTGCCCTGGCCGAAGTTAGTTATCAGCACAGTTGGTACAACATAAGCGGCAATGATGGTGTGTTTCGAGTTATAAGTCATCCCTCTTTCCGCGTTACCATTCCATTAAAAACACAGTTTAAAAGCGCTGACAAATTCATTCGTAAAATTACAGTTAGTATTCAAGAGCATCCCATAGAAAAACTTTCCAACGAGGTAATGTTTTTGCTAGTTTTCAATCGTGTTATCGTTTCCCTACCGCGCGGAGCAGAAATTCGAATGTGCCTGCCTCTGGCTCAGTTGTTAGGTTTTACTCAGCCTGATCTTTTACGAGTGTCGGATGAGGAAAATTCAAAGCAAACCTTGGTTGTATTTAAAGAAAGTACAACAGCCAAAGACACACCAGCCTTTACAGATATAGATCTTTCGAAAGCCCCCTTCTTTTTCGACTTTGAATTAAAAGAAGCAAGTTCTTCGGTAATTAATGAATTCAAAATTCCTCAGGGATATTATTCGAATGCAGCACACCTAACTCAGTTAATGTCAGTTCGTATTAAGGATCGTTTTCGTTACGAGGAGGAAAGAACACCGGTTCAATTCACCTACAATAATATTACTCATAGAATCACTCTTGAAATAACAGGCTATTTTAAAGTAATTTTAACTCGAGAGCTATCTGAACTTTTAGGTTTTCTCGGTCAGACAGAATTCCTTCAAACCATCGAGGCTAGTTCGGTCATTGACTTGAATGGGGGTTTTTATTCCATTTATATATATGCAGATCTGATTGACAATTCAATTGTTGGCGATGTAATGGCTCCCCTTTTACGTACGGTGCAAATTCGTGGCAAAGATGGTGACTTGATAACAGAGTCCTATACCAATTTGTTTTTTAGACCCCTGTTGCGTCACTCATTCGATACAATTACAATATATTTGAGAAATGACATTGGCCTTCCCGTGGCTTTCCAGAGGGGAAGAACCTCATTAACCTTGCATTTTCGTAAAATACGACAATGAGAGGTAAAGCCTGCAAAACATTTTGATTGGTGCAAAAAAAAACTCCAACCCCAACCCATCCCACCCCCACCCCTCACCCCTAGTGCTGTTAATAAAAAAGAAAAAAGTGTGACTCATTTGTGTTTCGGAAAGAGATGCATTCGATACGATACAACCCCCGCTCCTGTATTTGCTACTATGCAAATCAAATTGGTGGATCGGAATACACCAACAGTGTGCCGTTCTACGGAGGTGTTCGTTATCAAAGAGGTGGCGGAATCGGCAGTGTGTTCAAATCATTATTTCGTTGGGCAAAACCAGTGTTAAAAAAGTTCGCCTACTCGGCAGGTCGTTACGCCTTAAGAAGCGGTAATCGCATTCTGGATGACGTTGAACAAGGTGAAACGTTTCAAAACGCCACCAAAAAACAGCTTCAGCAGACATTGAAAGACGTAACTTCCGGCCAGACAGGAAGCGGACCTGGGCTTGGCAGGTTGTACGGCAGGCGCAAGTGGCTCAGTACATTCACCGACCAATCCGGTGACAGGTCATTGTCAAGGACGGTCGTTGATGCAGGGAGAAAAAGAAGGAAAACAACGGTAAAAGTGCGTCGTCAGCGTTCTCGTACCAGCACCACCACCACAGCCAAAAGAAAGCAGAAAAAGAAGACCACCACCCCCAAAAAAATAAAAAAGAAAAATTCAAAAAAACAATCTCCAAAAGACATTTTTGATTCCTGAAAAGAGAAATGTCTGGTGAGGGACAATTAATCCATTGCAAGTCTGAGGAGAGTTTTAAAAACGAATTGGATCTTTTCACTCTTCCTCCAACACAAGTTGTTATTCAGAATGGAGCGGACGTTGAATATCACCCGATTGCCTCCATCACCGAAACGGGACCCATTGAATTCGTGATCGCCGGTGCTGGTGAGGAATATTTGGACTTATCAAAAACTCTCCTCAGTGTGCGTCTGAAAATAGTGAAAGGTGGTGATTTCACACCCATAGGGGAGACAGACAAGCTGAGCACAGTTAATCTAATTCTTCATTCCCTGTTCACTCAAATCGATGTCTACTTGGGTGATAAACTTGTTTCTGCCTCGGACAATTGCTATCCCTATCGTGCCTACATCGAATCCTTTTTAAATTACGGTCTTGATAGTAAAAAGACTCTGTTATCTGTTGCCGGTTGGTACGAGGACAAGGCGGGTCAATTCAACGACCTCGATCCGCTAGGAGCCAATGCCAATCCAGGACTCAAAGAACGTCACTCGCTCGTGAGTGGTGGAAACACCATCGAGCTCCAGGGCAGTCTTCACGGTGATATCTTCAGACAGAACAAGCTGATTCTTAACAAAGTGAACATTCGAGTGCGTCTGATTCGAAGCAAGAATCAGTTTGTGCTCCTATCGCCAGATGAAAAAGCCGATTACAAAGTGGTCATCGAAAGTGCTTCCCTACATGTGCGAAAAGTGAATGTTATTCCAACAGTTCAAATTGCCCATACGAGAATTTTGAACTCTACACCTGCCAAGTACCCCATTACCCGTGTCGAATGCAAAATCTTTTCCATCCCGGCTGGCAGTCTTCAGGGAAATCTCGACAATGCCTTCATCGGACAGATTCCCAAGAGAATTATCTTGGGCTTGGTAAAAAACAGTGCGTTCAACGGATCCTACAAGGAGAATCCGTTCTTGTTTCATCATTTCAACGTGAATCACCTTGTGTTATCAGTGGACGGTCGAAATGTTCCCAGTCAACCGTTCCGACCCGATTATGATAAAAAACTCTATGCTAGAAATTATCTCTCTCTGTTAACTACAACGGGACGGTACCTGGACGATGCAGGACTGGGAATAGACTATAAATCTTATCCTGAGGGATCGACCTTATACGGATTTGACCTATCGCCTGACCTGGCAGGTGGTAGTGAACATTTTCAATTGACCGAGCACGGTACAGTCCGTATCGATGTACGATTCAAAGCTCCACTGGAACACACGGTGAATGTGTTTGTGTATGCCGAGTTCCAAAAAATTATTGAAATAGACAATAGCAGAAACATTTTAATGGACTAAAAAAAGAAAATGAACACATTACAAATCAGTTCCCTGTTAAGCTCACATCCCGAGACAAGCAGTAAATTTGGGGGAGTATACGCTTGCGATAGACTTCCAGTAAAGGCTTTACACCAGGCGTATGTTGTGAACTTGGACAATCATTCAAAGCCGGGTTCTCATTGGGTCGCTCTGTATTTCCATCCGCGAACATTAGGTGTGTATTATTTTGATTCCTACGGTAATCCAATACGCAATCCTTTCATTAGACAATTTATTTGGAAAAACGCAAGACGACTTCGAGAAAGTCGTGTCGTTATTCAGGGACCTTATACCCAAACTTGTGGTGCCTACTGCATTTATTTTATACTACTTATGACTCGTGGTTTTTCTTATAACGAATTTCTCGACATGTTCACACCGAGAAAAGATATTAACGATTTTATCCTATTCAATAGACTTAGAGACCATTTCGGTGAACAACTTCGTGAAATTCGAAGAAATCAACCTGTAGTCTGTTCCACGACCCAATCGTGTAATGCCTTACTGAGTCTATCACCACCTAATGATAAAGAAAAGAAACAGTGAAAAAAGGAAAAGAAAAAAAGACATTGTAAAAAAAATGAAATGATGTGATAATTTTTTTGTAGTTATTCTTTTTTTTGAGGGTTAGTTAATTCTGGTGTTGGTTGTATAAATATATTCATGTAATATTCACATTGTCATGTATTACAATTTGTTATTTTTTCTTGTAGAAAAGAAAAAAATGGATGAGTTATTCACTTTCTAGTCCATTTTTTAGGTTTAGATAAGTAGAAAAATAGTACAATTCAATTTTTTCCCTTTTGCACTATTTCTGTAATTTTTTGTAAAAAAAGAAAAAAATGGTGAAAGGTTTTTTTCCAATTGGTGAAGGGTTAACATTTACTATAAGAAAAAATGTCCTTTTTTTGATAATTATGCATTAAATTTACATTCATTCATGTTAAAAAAAGTTCAATGAACCATACCATGTAATTCATTCATTCATTCATTCATTCATTCATTCATTCATTCATGTAAAAAAAAGGTTCAATGAACCATACCATGTAACAGTAATTGTAAAAAAATAATAAAACAGATTGAATGCAATTTTCTATCTCTCCATGTCTCTGTTGTGATTTCTTTTTTGTACAAAAATTAAACCTCCTTAAGAAAGAAAAGATAAAATAAACCGTTCAACATACAAAAAAACTTAATAAAGCCACTAAAAAACACAATCAAATACAAGCCAACATCATCCAAAAATCCAAAATACAAACACATCCCAGGACATTATTCCACCCCAACACCACAACGAACTCAACCATACCGCCTCATCCCTCCCTGCCACCTCCCTCCCTCAAAACACAATTTCAAAAAAACCCGTCCTAAAACCACTTAAAAACAACCATAACACCAATAAAAGCAAAAAACAATCCAAACTCCAACAAGTCCCCCCCTCCCCTCCACAAAAATCCAAAAACCACCCCCCCCTCCAACCACACAACCAAAAATGGGCTTATATGGTCCCGAGGACACTGTCCATACAGTCCATTATCACTACTGCGGGCATACAATGTTTGACAAAAATGTTTGTTTTAGTGTGCCCTACCACTCCTTAATGTTTAAATATATATTTTTATTTTCATTCTATTTTTGAGTGATGGCCTTCCATAAAGCATAGTGTAGTGTTTGTGTTAGTAATAAAAAAATGATGGTATTACAAAAAAAAAAAAAAAAGAGATACGAAATATCCAGTATATCCCTAATCCAAACCTTAAAGTGCTATTATCACAATTAATCAACACTGATTTCAAAGAAACATTAAAAAGTTCATCAATAAGTATGTGTAAATTACGTATTGTCTTTCTACTATGTTTGGACCTTACCGTGCGAGATTCTCGAAGATAGGCGAACAATTATACCTTATTTAAGTACCGTATACATTGCTTTCTTTTCACTAATACATTATTTCAGATAGCAGTTCTCTGTTTAAATTTCATTGAACGATGAATTTCGGGCTATAAAATTAACACCAATATCAATACATGGATTTCTGAAATCAAATACACTTGTTTACTGTAATACAAAACATCTCTATATCTACTATACTTTTCACTTAACAATATTCCTGAATGTTTTATTTTATTTCTCTTTTATTACAAATTCGTTGTAAAACGTTGACTATTGCTCATTCAGTGTATATCGAATACAAATGAACTACATCATCATAAAGCATCATTTCATCATCATTGCTGGTTAAAATAGGATTGATTTTAGCACGAGCAGTGTAAAAGAAACCCAGATGCACGCCTGCAGAAAATGAAATGAGGTTTGACTGTTATTCCTCAGAGACAATTATTGACTTTTTTACAAATCATATAATTACCAAAGGCTAATCTTTGCTTAAATCAGTAAAAAATTAAACCTACATCCATCTAAGAGACGTTGAAGGAAATTGAAATAAAGATGGCGTCTCTACAAGAAGGTGGAATGGATGGAAATAGAAACAAAGCGAAAAATCCTTACCCAGGACCAAATTTACTGTTTGATACGGTCGTTGCTAGTTGGACTGGAGACGAAGTAATGGAGTTTGTAAGTTCAAGTTACAGTTTCTGCTTAAAAAGATAGGCTGATTAGTTTAATATAAGACGGCCAGTATTTAATGTCATAATTTTCTGTCTTTTAATGAGACGCCTTTCAAGAATGGGTTGATATATTCATTTGATGTTACTGCTGAGTTGAAATAACAAAGAAAGCTTAATGAAAATGATGATATACAAAAAGCTATTCAATACTAAAAATTTTATAATTAGTTTTCTGAGTTTTACCACCCTTTTGTTGATTTCGAAACATTCTGTTCTTTTTTTTGGCTTCTTTACAGAGATTAGCAAGTGAAGCCTTTTATCTGTCTGTCGCGAGAAATTCATATCTCAGAAATGACATATGAGACATGATCTCGTCAAAAAGGGCTTTCCAAGACTAGCTCATAGCCAATGAGAACTCGTTTGTGGCATCTATGATTCTGAAGTTATAGGTCATCTCTAGAATTTGATCTTAATTTGTAAGTTTTATTAAAGTCTGGTTTATTATAAAAATTTATTTCTTCTTGTTTTATACTGACTTTAACCAGAAATATTACATGAATCAGTTATATCAAGCCAATTTTCTTTTTCTCTTCTTGAAAGAAATCTTACAATGATTAGTCTATTTTTATTATAATAGAATCTCCCAAATCTACAGAGAGCAGAAACAGAAATCTGTGGGTTTTGAATTTGTAGAGATTCCGAGATTTCAACGTTCATTCTGTATAGAAGCAGTGGAACATTATGCGATCGCTATTACGATTACTGCTCCTACCTTGCTTGCATAACTCATATAAGATAACATAATTCATATAAGACAGACTGTTAGTCCCATGTCTCACCAATCGCTTACAGTATCAACAAATGGCCAACGTTGGGCCTTCCACTGTTTTTATTTTAATTTCGAAATTTTGATGGAAATTTTAAGTCAAACAGCATCATTTAAGAACGTTTAAAAATGTTTTGGCAATTTTTCCTTTTTAATTTGGACA
>JAFIDM010034637.1:0-11569 GCA_023159025.1 Thereuonema tuberculata | reverse complement strand
TCCGGGACATTGAACGTTTGGGAAGACAGGCAGAAAGGCAAGACAGGCAGAAAGGCTTCCGGGACATTGAACGTTTGGAAGACAGGCAGAAAGGCTTCCGGGACATTGAACGTTTTGGAAGACAGGCAGATAGGCTTCCGGGACATCAAAGGTACGAAATTTCCTGTAATGTTTTAATAATCGAAGATTGGTATATCTCATAATGCAAAATCCTAAATGTAAATCTCGTAATGCTGAACTTGAAAAAAGTGTTCTAAAGTATCATAATGTGATAATTGTTAAAATTTTTACTTTTTAAGCAAATTGACCGTAATTATCAAAAATTCTTTGAAATTAACTATTTAAAAATGCTTTTAATGAAGACAAGAATTCGTGTACATAAGTACAGGAACAATTTTTGTTCGAAACGTTTGAAATACTTACAAATCCAATAAAATAACGACACCTAACTTAGATGTACAAAGAAATGAATATTTCAATTTTTTTAAAGTGTTTATTAAAATTAAACCTTACTAGAATTAATAAATTTTGTGAGATCTAGAATTTAATGTATTAATGTAGGTAGTTTCTTTATATCCATTTTAATTTAAATCGGGTTTATAAATTTTAATAAAACTTGAAATTTATTAAAATAACTAAAAACTGAAACCTTCAAAGACTTCGGGAATTAGATTTTATAATCTATTTAAAGTAAAATCCTCATTTGAATTTGTAGTTTAAATATTTGTATTAATTCAATTAATTGTTTAGGTTTTAGACAGAAGTGGTGGCCTGAATTTATTTACTTATAAATAAAGGCTTATCATTTTTTCTTGAAATACAAGTTTGACTGAAATGAATTGGTTAATCCACTTTTTGTTCAAATGTTTAATGAAAGCTAATAAATTATAAGAGAAATTTATAAATGACAATTATCACTAAGATTAGTTTACTTTTAATGCAGAAAACGAGATGCCAGAGGAAACCAGACAGATACAGGATGTGAAATACTTAGCAGTTGAAGAAAAGATGAAGTAGAAGACGTCAAACGTAAGAAAAAGGTCCTATTTCATTTATTTATTCTCATCAAAATGAAATTTATAAACAATATATTGTTACAGAGAATTCTAATATCTTTAATAGCTTTATTAGAAAATGTTCTTCAATATAAGTGAGAGGAATACAGTACGAAGTTCTTAATAACTTGAAGAAATAGTTTTTGACTACATCGATGAACAAACTACATTAAAAAAAAAAACAAAAAAAAACTTAAACATATTGTAAGATTGGTTAAGTACAATAACATTTTAGAGCTTGAAAATTAAAGTGTTCAGCAACGTTAGTCGAAGAAGCTTTTAAGACTTCTAAAATTTTAAACAATGAAAATATATTCAGAAAACAAAGGATTAATATGATAAACTTAAAGATATTTACCAAACTATGTATTGGTTTATAATAGCTTTTAGCTGAAATCATGTCAGTAAAATATTAAATATTTAGATGCAGTCTTTGCAAAAGAACAGAAAATTCTTGAATTCGTTAGTACATGAAATACTAATCGACTTTGGTTTAAAGGTTTATGAACTCCTGATTTCTCTAACATTTCGAACAGAACATTTCATTGCGTAAAGATACAGTAAGATCTATAATGTAGACATGATTTCTTAAGATTTTTTATAGTGTTGGTATTTTTCATATTTAAGTTTTCCGTAGAAAGCAAAATTATGGCAGATTTTAATCTGGACGGAAGTGACATCAAAGACATCGAAGGTAATAAGAAATAAGGACAGAATTTTGTAAGGTAAAGATGGTGGGTATTAATTCTAATTTTTTTTTTTTGTACGGATATGGAATAATACAAAAAAAGGAATCAGATACACTAGAAAAAAAAATAGAAACATTAGAAAAATGTATAATTGATTATTTAAACGAAAAAAAAGTTCTTGCAAGGAATATGATATGCAATTATGTTAAGAAGCCTTGCAACATGAATGACGAGATGATTCTGAAACAGGAGTTCTATCTAGAAATCCTATTACAGGGCTCTTAATAAAAGATTCATCCATTTATCCACCTCAGATCTCTGAAACAGTGGTTGGAGTTTTGATACGAACTTAATACATTGTTCGAACTCTTGGCTTTATCATAAGCAAAGCTCACGTCTTAAAGGAAATTAAACCTTATTGCAAATACGAGTAAAAATGAGTCCTAGTAAAAATGAGTTTATTTGATGCAGAAGACGTATTAAATGTATGATGACATGAGGTGAAAATAGTTTTCACCGGGAAAAAAAGTTTTTTTTCAGAAATTCACTAAATTCGAATCGTGTTTATGATACCAATCCGTATGGCAAAAGGAACGTCTGCTCAATTAACATATATCAAAGTCTTTAAGCTTTGATATTTATTTATTGAGCAGACGTTCCTTTTGCCATACGGATTGGCATCATGAACTCGATTCGAATTTGGTAAATTTCTGAAGAAAACTTTTTTTTTTTTTTTCCCCGGTGAAAACTTCTTTTACCTCATGTCATCATACGTTTAATACGTCTTCTGCACCTGTTGAATATACAGTTGAACTTTCGATTTTAATTTGGTAGCTTGAAAGATGAAATTTCGTGTGTGAAATTCTTAAATCTCTGAAAACATTCACGATGAAAGAACATTCGAGTTTATTTGATGTTAACTCGTTTAGAAAAACCGAATATAATGTAGCCTATATCTTAATGTTTGATATCACAAATATCAGATATTGAGTAAAGTAAAATCTGAGCGAAGAGAGCTGATTGTGAAAGTGTTATATGAAATAAATACTGAAGCATAGTTGAGGAGCTTAAATACCTTTACCTAAAACTAAAAGGTTAAAGAAATTTAAAAAACTTAAGTTAGAACCTTCTGACAATAAGTGCCTTCCTCATATTTTGGAGGACTGTTAAGAACAATTGCAGGATATGCAGGATATGATATTTTGCTGCTCTTGATAAGATGGAGATATGGTTTTGTTTTCTGTATGGTTAGGAAAAAGCCTCAAAGGGTTTCATTTGGTAGCTTGGTCGTTCTTCATTATCATCGTTGTTTAGATTTAGAACAAGGAACGTAGTTGATTTTGGAAGTTTTGATTCAAGTTTTTGTATTGAAGGGAGTTTCTTTGAAGCGTTGTTTAGATGAAGAGGAATGTAATTTCGGTATCGTTTTAATTCTGGTTGATTAGGACAAATCTGAATTTCTTACAAGAATCAAGATTTTTTTTTTAGCTTTCTCTTGGTATGTAGGATACTGTTGGTATGTGTAGGATACTTTCTGAGTAGCTTCATTAGTTGTAAATATTTTCACATTTTTGAGGTTAAATATTTCAGGATTTTCTATCTTATGGGAAGAGCAGAATATTAAATCCTATTATATTCCAGCAACGATAGTGGAAGTATTTATTTATAAAAAGGGAAATTATTCGAATATTGTAGTTTACAGTGAAAGGGAAAGGAAAATACTTTGTGTTTAAGTTCGGTACCGGAATAAGGTAACCATTCTAAAATAAAATGGAAGATAATGTATTACTTAGGCACTGAAAAATGCTTCAAAATCAATGAACACATTAAAATTCTTTATCATGAGCTGCCGTTTTTGGTTCAATATCTTTTCCGTTAAGAGCTCAATCTACCCAAAGTTGACGCTTTTTGTCGATGCATGTAATTAGATGAAACTTATCTTTAGGAACAATTAGTTTTGCGAAATCTGAGAATCTCAATTCCCAGCGTATTCTACTCGATACGAGACGAGTACATTCACTAACCTGATGGAATGTACTTCAATTTACTGATGCTTATATCTATTGTATCAATATAACGTATTGGGACTTAAGTCTCCTCACGCTTAAAATAACTTTCTCTTCTAATAGGACTCGTGCATATAGGGTTTCTAGAACAATTCAATGCGCAGATTGAATTTTTCATGCATTAAAAAAAACTCATTGAGGCCGGCGGACTGCTGACACATGAATTTTCTCACTAGTTTTTCATTAGTGAATTTCTTCATTAAAAATTATTTCTTCGTCGTAAGCGTAGTCGTGTCTCAAAAGAATAATAAAAAATTTACTAGTCATTCATTTTGCAAGACGCATAATTAGATCAAGTCACCTTCAAAGACAGTAATTACTTTGGGACTCATTAATTGGAAAATCAAGATTGTGTAGAATAGGAAGTCTTATGGAATTAACACCGATCAATAAGATACTAAAAGAATTAGACAAATTTATAGTCTTTTTATTTAAAGAAAGAGGCAGTCTTTCAGATTTTAAAGAATTTAACTCGGTGCGATAGTTAAAACTTAATTTTGTATTCTGAAAAATAACTTGTCAATAACGATTAGACCAGGGTTTCTCAACCTTTTATTACCTATGGACCCCTTTTCTCTTTTTTGGTGGACCCCATCTTAGCTAAAAAGTAAAGGGATTATATTAATAATCAACGAAATAGTAAAGGATTATGCTTTATTTTGAATGAAAACTAATTTAATGCAAATAAACTATTCTACAGTGGTCAGTAATTCATAATAAACCATTTTAAAATAAGTGTGATTCAATGAGATCCCTGTAGACCCCGAAGAATATTACATGGACCCTGGTTGAGAACCGCTGGATTAGACAAAGCATAATTAATACGCTAATACATTTTTCCTCAGTTATCTTGGCTTAAACCATGCTTTGCTGTTGCAGATGATCATTTTGTAAATTCATATTTTTATCTAACAGTATATTTTTATATTTTTCTCTTATTGTAGCCAGTATTGTAACGATTCTTGATTTCCTGTTGTGTTGCTTTTTAGCAATTTGGAACACTTCAGCCATTTCAGGAAAAGTGCCCATTCCAAGAAGCACCTCCCAGTATGGCTTTAGAGCAGATGTAATAGAGAATAGGTAAGCGTTTGGATTGTTTAACTTAATGGGCTTTCGTTATAAAAGAATATGTAAAGGAAAGTGATAGAAAAAAATAAATAAAACCAACCCAATTTTAACTTGCATTCATTTTTTCAAAGATGGTTGAAGAAAATAATGAAGGAATTGAAGAATCAACTGATCAGGGATGCTGAATAAAGGAAAGACTACTTCTAAAGATGTTAAACACCTAAACAGGATAAGTTCAAAAGTAAGTATTTTTCGGAACTAAAATTGCATGATTTTGCGCATGTAATGCGGAACTTCTAATTCTTTCTTGATTCTAGTCAAGGTTATAGTTGAATGCAAATTTACAATCTGTAAACCAAAGTGACTCGGCATTTTTTGTTGACATAACATTTAAAATTTTACAGGTTTATTTCAATCAATTTAATTTGGTTCTTAAAAAATCCTATTTTACTTGGACAGTAGTTATCCTTGCAGTTGACTGAAAGTTTAAATTTAAAAAAAAAATGCAACATTTCCGAAACTAACTGTATTTAAAGAAATTTAGATAAAGTTTCAGTAACATACTTTTGCAATATTTTTACATTAAGTTCTGTTGAGCATCCAAAAGAAATAATAAATATTTATTAATTATTGAACACCTGAGATGAAAAAAAATAACATCGTAATGGTGAGTGTTTTTAGTTGGTTTTTGTTAAGTTAATAAAGAAGTTAAGTATGAACCTGAGATGAAAGTTTACGCCAAGCATCTAATGGACTCGTCCAATGTCTTTCCATTGATTATTCATGAAATGAAATAAGAAAAGATTAGCTTATGCGTATATACGAATTCGGAAAGAAACGTAAAGCTAAGATTTATAATTAAAACAAATACAAACAAAAATGTTTATATTTTAAGAATTACATTATTTAAACAAAATATTTAGAGTGCAGGCGCAATGGTCACATGTCAATTCGAAGCGTTCATAATTTATCAGTTCGCTTGAAGACCTTCCCGGGGTAAGAGCAGTAGAATTTCTTAAGTATTTTAATTATAAGATTCGGGTATTTTTTCTGATATAATATAAAGTAGTGGGTGGAAGGGTTGAAGTTGTTTACGAGTTATTTTTCTTTACTTTATCAGTCTAGTCAATTCGAAAGTAAGACTGTATCGGCACACAGTTGCCGCCATTTATAGGTAGAGTTTTTATTAACTTGAAAAAAGTTGAATTAGTTTCAGTAAAATTGTATTGGGATGGAATAAAATAAAAAATAAAATAAAATTTTATTGGGTCAAGCAGTGATTTGTATATAGTCAGAAATTTCAAATTTGAATGGCGAACACAAGTAAAGGTTAAACAATAAAACTGGCAAAACGTTTTCGAGACTTGGCATCTGATGTCTGTTAAAAGCAATACGTATATTTTAAACATGGAATAATTACTGTGTAAAAGTTAAAGAATAATTTGTATTAAGCGATACAAATACAAATTATATTAAATTTGACTTGCCATTTCACGAGACGAAATATTGGGGGGAAAAAAAAAAATTAAAAATCCCCGTTTCTTTAGCTTTCAATGGACATCAAAATGTGACTTTAGAATAAGTTTGAATTATTTAATTAATTAATGATTTTTTTTTTGTATATATTATTCGTAAAAAAAGCGTCTTAATTTTTGTAAATGGAAATATTCCTCATTTGAATAATTTTACAATAATAGCTCCAAAGATGTAAATTCGTAGTAGTCTTATGTATTATAAGAAACTTCAAAAACTTCATTTATAGTATAAATAAAATAAAGTGGTATGGTATAAATAAATAAATAAAAAAAAAAAATTGAGAAATTCAAAATAGAAATTAATGATTGTCCCTTTAATGTGGAATGGAAGTTCCCATGTCGGGAGCAGATTCGACGAATTATGATTGGTTCATAATCTCTAAATTGTATATATTGATATGTTTTTTATTGTTTAAGTCCGTTGAAAATGGGTAGCAGCGTATGCACCCGAAATATCCGGCAGGAATATGTAATGTAATTTTACTATTTCAATTTGTGTGTTTTTAATGTTTTAACAAAACATAATTTTAACACACGTTAAAGTATTTTTAAATATAGTATAAAGTAACAACTAAATTCTCTTCTGCAAAACATTTTAATCATATTTCGTCTCTACTCTGCGAAGAAACTTCATCAAATGTAATAGGATACAAATATATCAATATTTCGAATTCATTTACAAAAGGAATATAAATACAATAATAAATTCAACAATCTTTAAGATAGTGAGTTCGTGAAAAATACAGTAAGTATCATAATAGAACCTCCACTTGTCACTGCTCACTTTAGTCCGAATCGATCGTTTTAGTGGAGTTCATTGGCTGCCGTAAAGATGCCGTTTCGCTGTCGTTTTGAAACAACTTTCAAATGTGTTTCTAAATATATAGAACATGAGTGGAATATTAAGTCCCCACATTACAAAACAAACAAATGAAGCAATCTGCATACATGAAGTTGGAAAATACAATGAATATGCCTGGATATGGTGAGAAGGAAATTAAATTGAAAATCACACAAATTTCTTCTTACACCTCTTCTAAAATAGCCAATACCGTAAGCTTTATTAGCTTATTCATTTTATTGCGTAGCAGCCTGTTGATCTTGAAAAACATCACTGACTTGTGTACTGTCGTGCGAACGATTTTTTTTGGGCAGTAGCGAGTATTTTAGTTACTAAATTAGTCTCCACTCGACAAAATACTAGTCTAGTGGGAACTAGGCTTTAGTGTTCGACCTGTACTTCCAAAGTAAATTTTGTTGCAATTTCTACATTTCAATTTATAAAGGACACCCATCGTATTCAAATTATTAGAAGAATATTCAATTTTATATTTTTTTTATTAATTGGTCATCCTTGTAAAATATAATTTGAATATTATTTTTCCTACATAACTATTTTATTGATTTGTCTCATTTTATATCTAAAGGTAATTTCAAAATATTTCTGCAAATGTTATTTTTTTTGTTTTTTCTTTAGATTTATCTTTTAATCTAACTTTAAAAAAAATACTGATTGTTTTATTTATAAAATAAAATTGTAATTTCACAAGAATATTGTATTTTCACGTACTTATTATTTTGGTTCTATTATCATACTTTTACTGTATTTTTCACGAACTCACTGTCTTAAAGATTTTGAATTTATTATTGTATTTATATTCCTTTTGTAAATGGATTCGAAATGTGGAGTATATATTTGTATCCCTATCCTATTATATCTGATTAAGTTTTTTTGCAGAGAAGAGACTAAATATTATGATTAAAATGTTTCGTAGAAGAGAAGTTAGTTGTTACTTTATACTGTAAATGTAGTAGTCTGTTTAGCGGAATCTGACTTGTAATGTTCTAAAATTCACATTAATAAGAATTCATTAACGGTGTTTTGCTATTAGAAATATAGAAAACTGAGTTATCATTGAAATCTTTTTAGCTTTTTTAATTGTAATAAAAATAAAAATCCACTGTACTAGAGTAAAGCAGCATTCGAATTTTAAAACAAAGAAATGGAAGACAATTTTATCTGCACCCTTTTAAAAATGAACACATCTGTATGAAAAGATCTCTTAAAATCTCAGTGATAATCATCCTATTAATAGGCAAAAGTTGTACGGATCTTTGTAAATTTGTTTCTATGTTTCTAGGTGTGTTTGTAATCAATGTGTGCTTTAATTTCCTTATTAATAATAATCAAAGTGGAGAGTCGGAGAGAGAATATTGTATTATGTGGAGTAGTCCAGTGGCTAGCGTTCCTGACTGCAATTACGGATGTTCTCGGTTCGAATCCAATGCAAGGCGAAAAAAAAAAATAATTTCAAATACACTAACTAATGTCTTTCGAAAAGAAAAATTAGTTGATTTAGGGCAGCAGGTTGCCATTGTTTCATAATGAGCAACCGCAGCGCTGGCTACTACGAAAGTGGTAAATCATTTTTTTAATTTTTTTTTAACAATATTATAATTTAACAAATAAGCCGATATTCAAATTACATGTGGGCTGTTATGGAAGTCATGGCTTCTACATAAAATTAGCTTAGAACATCTTTCTCAATCTTGTGTTTTTCAAAAATGCGGAATTTGTTTTACTTCCGTGAATATTTCACGGGTCGCAACTAGTGAATTTAAATTACTGAAGCAATAAGAGTAAAGAAATAAAAGGAATTGAGATGCTCTGGTAACACAACAATACAATATAGAAATAATGGACATAACTGTTTCTTTAAATATTTCGGAAATAAGGAAAAACAAGATATATAAAAAATTTAACAAAAACTTTCATTGTTAATTTACTTCTAAGTTACGTTTTACTAATAAATGTATTAAATTTAAAATAGGCTTTTCATCGCAGACAACACGGAAGACAACGAAAGGTAGGAAATTTTTCTTTTATTTATAGAAGGCAGCTTAGTTTAGAGAAACACGGAAAACACGATGAAAGCACAGGAAGAAATCAAAATGCACAGCAAACTATAATTAGAAATGAAAAGCAAACGAAAATGAAAAATTTTTGAGGTCTGCAGAAACTTTCTAGTTAATTCAAAAGAGTAAAACCGATAGTTATGTAAAGTGATTTCATATCAAGTATTAATATTACAGGACTCAACATGTTTTAGGTTTTTAAGCAATGATATATTTAGGATTAGGAATTTCAGCAGAAGACAACAGTTTAGTGTTCCTGAAATGTTAATCTGCATAAAATCATTAATATCAATATGACAATTTTAGATTATCAGGTTTTCTTAAGGATGGTACATACGAAATTGATGAAAATGTGGTCACTTAATTTTTTTTTTTTTTTTTAAATGAAACTAAATATGAAAATCTTGTCTATTTATTAATGAAAGTTAGAAACCACTGTTGTAGATGTCAGTTAGGGAAGCCATGCTGCCAGTAAGGAATTGATATATTTTTCGACATGACTGTTGGCAGATTTTAGCTGCAACTTGAGATTTTTAAGTTGGCGACAAAAACATCCAATTTCCATTTCTAGGTATTTTCGTTAATGTTCAAATGAAAAACACATTTCATTTAAAACCTTATTCAACAGCAGTTACTTCAATGAGAAAGCTAAGAGATCAGACACACGAAGAAAAACAAATCCAAGAGAACTAATTTTGGAATGAAACAATTTTGGATTAATATTGATTAAAACTAACTGGGGATATGTTTTGTGCAAAACTTTAATAACGATTTCTGATTTTTTGAATAATCGTGAAACTTATCAAGAATTTTAAAGTATTTTTACTGAAACGCGGTTTTGAACTGAAAATTGTACAAAACTGTAGTTAAGAGTTGTTTGAATTAAAAAGTTAATCCAATTTTGTTCCGATTTTTTTTTTTTATTTCAAAATTACCATATTATACTCGTGTAATTCCTCTTTAAAGTTTTATAGAAAATAAATTATTTAACATTAACAAAGACAGTACAGAAACTCGTATATTCACAAGAAAGAAAAAACAAAATATAAAATTCACAGTTGTATAATAACATAATATCTATTTATGTTGTTCACATATCAGGTTTTTTTTTCATCTTGGGGATAAGATTACCGTAGCTTTAATCACATCTTATTCCTCCGACATTATTTTAACTTTCCCATTTGATTCTGTTCGACTCAGTCGATATTCGCAGTTGAAATGAAATTTGATCAAAAACCACTCACTTTGAACTTCCTGACCGAGAAGTTAATCTACTGAAAGAATAGCCTAAAAATAGTGCTTTGTGAATGAATCCAAACTTAGGATGAGAAAACATGGAGGAAAACTTAAAATATAAACTATAAAATATAATTTATGGTGGGGAAATTACGTGAGTTAATACGGTAGTTTGCAAATTGCACTTTCGTTTTTTGTTTTTTTTTAACAGGCTGATAAGGTAGGTCATTTACAGAGGCGGCTTTAGGCATAGTCGGCCTAACGTGTTTCCTATGGTGTGAGGTCGAGGCCCTTGTAATTAATGGGGGCTCGCGCTTTTGTCCTTTTTGGAAGGCCTCGCAAGTGCACGCTTGCCTTGGACCTCATACAACCTAAGGCTGTCTCTGGAAGAAGAGGAACTGGAAGGATATGGAACTGGTTGGCCACACTAGACAACGCATTCAAGCCAGCAAGTAAGTTATTGTTACACGTGATGGTTATTCTCGATAGTTGTCGTTGGTAGTTTTTGTTGGTTCTCGAGGTTTTTGTACGGTTTGTTGATAGTGGTGATTGTATCGAGTTGATGGTGATTACTTTCACTAAATAGTTATGGTGAAATTAACAAACATAGATCTAACACGCGGATTGTAAACAGGTGACTGGAAAGAAGACGTGTTTAATCAGAGGTAGCGGATTTGTGAGTTAGCAAATCTATTTACCCCTTCGCTTTTTGTAGAGTCAATTAATCGCGCTTTTTGTAGAGTAAACCAATCGCGCTTGTTGTAGAGTAGCAAAACGTAGTGTCTTTTAATTAAACTTTCTTTAGTGTTCAGATAGTTTTCTGTGAGTATTCAGGTAAGTGTTCGGGTAAGTAAAATGTCGAAGGATCCTAAAGGCTCTTCTGTTAAGATGATGCTTAAATTCGATGATCAGGCGTGTGAGCAGAGCAGGCTATCCGGACATTAAATGTGCGGCAAAACAGGCAGAAAGGCAAGACAGGAAGAAAGGCTTCCGGGACATTGAAC
>JAFIDM010034604.1:844051-859571 GCA_023159025.1 Thereuonema tuberculata | reverse complement strand
TGGGAATTTGAGAATTGACAGTTCGATAATTCTGCAATATTTTTTTTGTTTTGGAAATTTAAGAATTGACAATTCGATAATTCTGCAATATGGTTTTTTGTTTTGAAAATTTAAGAATTGGCAATTCGATAATTCTGCAATATAGTTTTTTTGTTTTGGAAATTTAAGAATTGACAATTCGATAATTCTGCAATACCTTTTTTTGGTTTGGAAATTTGAGAATTGACAATTCGATAATTCTGCAATATGGTTTTTTGTTTTGAAAATTTAAGAATTGGCAATTCGATAATTCTGCAATATGGTTTTTTTGTTTTGGAAATTTAAGAATTGACAATTCGATAATTCTGCAATACCTTTTTTTGGTTTGGAAATTTAAGAATTGACAATTCGATAATTCTGCAATATGTTTTTTTCTTTTGTTTTGGAATTTTAAAGAATTGACACTTTTATAATTCGAAAATTCTGCAAATTTTTTGGGAAATTTAAAGAATATATATATTCTATTTTTTTTTGGGAGGGTGGTAGATAGCATTGAATTTGTTAATAGCGATTTTACTGAAACTAGACGACTTTTTGAAATTGTTTTATTAATGGATTAGGGATGGCGACTCAAAGTCCGTTGTCATTCAATTGTCACATGATGGTCGCGAAGTCAATTTTCATCTCAACAACAAAAATTGTGGAACCGAGTTAATTCACTGGTGGGAAACTAAGATGACATCTGCCGTTTACGGGACATACTATTGATGATTGCAGTGGAAACGTTATTCGTGAATTTCGAGTCACTTTGGAATTTTATCCAGATGTTCGATACAGGCAGCTTCATAGGAGTCCATTTGGATCTGTGGAATGAAATGCTGACTTTTTTTTAAAAAAATAATAGAGAACATTTAAGAACGGTTTACTGGGATAAATTTCTATATCTCAAGGTGTCATCGACTGCCGAACAAAGCACTACGAAATTAATCAAAGGTAAATCGTCGCAGTATTTCTGCATTCAGGCATATCCCATCTCATTTTACACTAATGAAAGCCTTTCAATTTTTTCTCCCAAGTTTTCTTCAGAACAATTTGGATTAGTTGGTGAACTTAAAATATCTTAATATCAATTTTTGTCATATTGTTTATTGATAATAAAAAACATCATTCCTCAGTTTAAAAAAAATTTCTTAATATTAATTTTTGTCATATTGTTTATTGATAATAAAAACCATCATTACTCAGTTTAAAAAACAAATTTATTTTCTCATTTGGATATACTTTTACTGTGAGATCTTCATCAACATTACAAATTTTTCTTACACCATCTTTATAACGAACATGAATAACTGTTTGCAATTCTTCATTATATCTTACAGATTTTACAGTTTTATCTTGATAATATTTATTATATTCTGCCGTAGCTAAATCAACATGTTTTCTAGTTCCATCATTATAATAATACATCTTAATATTATTTCCTACAGTATTATTCATTTTAAATGTACCATTTGGAAAACAAGTATATTTAATTCGATGACACATGTCGATCAATTTACAGATACCATTAGGAAAAACATTAATAGATTTAATATCGTTCAATGAGAATTCACTTCCAACTCGGTGCTGTTCGAGTAAAGTTGGTTCTTGCATCATCATCTTAAAAAAAAAACACTTAAAACATATTTTTTTAGGTACAACATCAAGTTATTTTGGTTTATTTTAAGCCATTTTGGTTTATTTAAAACTGTTTTGGTTTATTTAAAACTGTTTTGGTTTATTTAAAACTGTTTCGGTTTATTTAAAACTGTTTCGGTTTATTTAAAACTGTTTCGGTTTATTTTAAACTGTTTTGGGTTTATTTTAAACTGTTTTGGTTTATTTTAAGGTATTGTGGTACTTTAAATTGTTTCTTTTTTAACTAATTAGCTACTTTTAGCTAACTAAACTGTTAAAATCAAATTTTATTTTATCTTAACTAAACTTTTAAAATCAAATTTTATTTTATTTTAACTAAACTGTTAAAATAAATCAAATTTTATTTTAACTAAACTGTTCAAATAAATCAAATTTTATTTTAACTAAACTGTGTTCTAATACCTAACGTCTTCCCTAAAATACGAAACTGAATCATAAGAAAAACAAAAAGCTCTGATAGCTAACGTCTTCACAAAATACGAAACTGAATCATAAGCGAAGGAAAAAAAAAGGAGAAAGCTCTGATAGCTAGTGTCTTCCAAGAGCAGAGAAAAAGAGAAGCTGTTCTGATGAGCAGCGCTTATTGTAGCGAAGAAAAAAGTAAACATAACTACAATTCAGAACCGAATGAAACAAGATTTATTCGTCATTAGAAATTATGTGTAAAATATTAATTAGAAAAAAAAATATATTATTTTTCAAACATCTTTTTTTTGGATGAATTTTCACCTGGTTATTTTTATTTATTTTTTACATCTTTTTACCATATTTTGGTCAATTCAATACATCCGATTTATTAACGGAACAAGAATATTATAACGATAAATTTTATATAGAAACTTATTTGTACGATAATGAAAATGGTATCGATAGATTATTTCCTCATAATTATATATTATTTATAAATAACAAAAAATTATTCTATTATTATCGATCTACTACGATAAAAGCAAAATATTGTCAGACTTACAACTTAGAACCTGATTTTTTTCTGAATTCTTTTACAGCTCAAAGTCAAAAAACCTGTTTAGCAAAATTAAATAAACTACTTAACATTTATAAACCGTATTATAAAGTTTATTATTCCATAAAATTAAACGAAATTCACGATATGATAGATTTCGTTAATTTTCTATACGTTAATCAAATTATCGATACATAAATTAAAAAAAAAACACACACCTACCTTTACTTATGTGTGAGGAGAAAATCAGAAAAAAAAACATAGTGCAATGATATTTATACTTTCCCATATTTAAAAAAAAAAAATTTTTCTCTTGCCAATAAAAGAAAAAAAAAACATTTTTCCTAACCAATGAAATATTGTAGAAGAAAAGGAAAAAAATATTTTTCTAATCAAATCGGATGCAATTGTTAATTTGAAAGAAAGAAAAAAAATCAGAATTGATTATAAAGACAAAAAAATTTTTTTATTCCTTTCTAATCGATTTTCAGTAGATTGATTTTTTTTTTAATTGAATCAGAACCGAATAAAAATAAATTTCTAGAATTGAATAGAAAGTGGGAAAGAAAAAAAAAGATTTTTTTTCTAGAATCGAATAGAAAATAGAGGGGAAAAAAACCTTTCTAATCAATTTTGAGGATGGAATTTTTTTAATTGAATAATAATCGAATAGAAAGAAAATTATTTTCCCAAAATAGAATAGAAAGAATTTAGAAAATATTAATTTCCTTTCGATTCGATTTCTGAGTCTCTAATTCATTCGAATAGAAAGAAAATTAATATTTTCCAAAATAGAATAGAAAGGATCTAGAAAATAATTTTCTTTTCGATTCGATTTTTGAATCTCTAATTCATTCGAATAGAAAGAAAAATGATTTAATTGGTTTTTATTTGGAATAAATCTAAAGCGTGTATATATATAACCACCATTAATAAACATTAATAAATTAAAAAAATCAAATATTTATTCAAACATCAAGGTGTAGGTCAGGAAAAACCTTAATATATTCTAATATACTGATACACTCTGTCAGAGTGTAGTAATTTAAATGTTTCTAATATCGATGTTTTATCGTTATTTTACTCGTTCTGTAGCTAAACTGTTAAACAAACAACCGATGGAAGAAGACCAACGACAATTATTGTTGGAGAAGATGGAACAACAACAATCTCAAATGGAAGATGAAATCCACCAACAATTGATAGAGACGATGAAACAACAGCAACAATCTCAATTATTGTTGGAGATGAAAAACGAACAACAACAATCTCAAATTGAAGATGAAATCCACCAACAACTGATAGAGACGATGGAACAACAGCAACAATCTCAATTATTGTTGGAGATGAAAAACGAACAATAACAATCTCAAATGGAAGATGAAATCCACCAACAATTGGTAGAGATGATGGAACAACATTCTCAATTATTGTTGGAGGTCGAAAACGAGATGGAAAACGAAGAAGAAGAACAACAACAATCTCAAATGGAAGATTAAATCCCCCAACAACTGATAGAGACGATGGAACAGCAGCAGCAACAACAACAACAACAATCTCAATTATTGTTTGAGGCCGAAAACGAGATACAAAACGAACAACAACAACAACAATCTCAAATGGAAGATGAGGTCGAAAACGAACAACAACAACAAAAATCTCAAATGGAAGATGAAATCCACCAACAATTGATAGAAACAGAAAAAGAATTCCAACAACAATTGATAGAGCTGACAAGTGAACAAGAACCTCAAATAGAAAAGTTCGAAATTCAATCACACCAGCCTCAAGCCCAGTCTGAACGACAATCACACCAGCCTCGAGAACACTTTGAACAACAACAACAGCAACAAGAACTTCAATGCCAACCTCGAGACCTGTTTGAACAACAGCAGATGGAAATTGAACAGCAAACGAAAGAATACGAATCATCATTATCTTCCGATGATAGTACTTCTTTCGAATCTGAGGAATCGTCGTCGGATTCTTTTGCTTCTAAGGTAGATGAATTTTTAAAACAATCTAAATGTAATACTGATAATGAACAATCTTTAAAAGAATCTAGCAGTTGTAATAGTTCCGACAATCAACAACAGGATTTATTAGATAGAATTGATAATCTGCTTCATAACACAAAAAGAAAATTTCATAAAAAAATAAATCACTTAGAGCGTAATGTAGGTAGATATAAAAAAAGAGTTAAAAAGTTATCTAAAGAATTAGAGATTGTGAAATCTGATACCAATGAAGTGTTTAGAAGAATGGTAAAAACCGAATGTATTCTAAAAGGAAAAGATGAATATTATTTAGAAAGTTTTCGAGATACTAAATCAATTGTTGTCAATTTTTTTGGAGATCTATTTCCAACAGATTTCTTAGAAGAAAGTATTGTTTGTGCTTTTAGAATTGGTAATTATCAGAAATATTATCAAGAGGCTTTGATTAGACCTATCATCATTCGGTTTTCGAATTTGCACTTAAAAAGATTAATTGCTGATAGAATATGGAGAAAATGTCGCGCATATGGGATGGAAATAACAGATAATCTGACTTATAAAGAACTTAGGGATAGACATAAATGTTACAAAAAAAATTAAATGAGATACGGGAAAGAAGAATTGAATTTTTTTAGTATATTTTTGTAACAAATAAAGAAATGGGGAAAGAAGAATTGAATTTTTTTTTAGTATAGCTTTGTATACAAAATTTTTATTTGAAATAATTGGGTAATAAATGGGGTATTTGTTGTTAAAAAAAATTTCTTTAAATAGAATGGTATTTGCGTTGTTTTAAATTAAGAATGAAGTTTGGTATTTGCGTTGTTTTAAATTAAGAATGTAATGAAACTTCCTGAGTTGATTATTGTATACAAATTTGAAAAATAAAAGAAAAATTTTTTTTTAAAAAAATTTAATTTGTTGGTTTTAATTACAAATGTAATAAAACTTCTATATTGAAAGACATCGGATATAATCCGTCGGAATTGACATAGCATTTAGTAGTATTTAATTTATTTAAATGTCTCGCATTGGCATTAATAGTAATTTTATCTAATTTATCTAAAGGAAATTGGAATTGTTCGGTCATATTTTCAGTACTCATTTTTAGTTTTGTAAACAACAGATCGCATAGGAATACATAATTTCCAGTCGGTTTTCCATTTATTTTCCGGACATTCTAAGCGAAACTCCATTTCAGGATTAGAAACATTATTGGTGGGATCAACGTCCCTATAATATATTTGATAACGGAAAAGAATTATCGCAGAGTCGTACGTAGGAGACGTCCTAAAAAATTGAAAAGTTTTTATCGGTTCAACGTTGAATTCGATTTCCAATTCGTAATTTTTTATTTTCTTTTTCTCTTCTATTTCAACAATTCGAGAAGATGGAGCTAAAGATTGAAACTCTAAACTTAAATTTCCACTTTGATTATCGCGAACTACTTAAAGAACTTGACCATCTTCCGTTATTTCTAATGTAACTGGTAAATTATCGATAGTGAGTGGTTTAGCTATAATTTCATCTTCTTGATTTATTGCATTTCTTTCGACACACAAATATAAAGGATAATTGCTGTTTTTGTATTTTGGAGCGTTTCCTAAATCGACTCGCATATCATTAATCGCGATATTTTCAAAATATAAAGTTTGATCGTTCGTATTGAAGTATGAACTGGAAGCTAGTAGCTGGTTCGTATGTGTCGGATTAACGAAAGGTATATAGATTTTATCTTCTTGCACTTTTGTTAAATCGACGTCGATTTCGTTTCTCGTATTGAGCGAGAGATCGGCCTCTTCAACGCCGTTATCTTGTAATCGATTTTTGAGATTCGACACGTCAATTATCGGACCCAACTGAACGTATTTCGTGTTCGGATTGAAAAGACACAAGTAACGCGTGTCACTGGATTGTTGACTATTAATAATAGAAGGGTCTAACTCCAAAAATTGTTGTTTGTCGGCACCGTCGTAAGTTTTTAAAACTTTATTTTCGATACACACTAAACCGTTGTTTAACAGAGAATCTAAATCTAAAGAATTATCGCTGGGTTTGATTTCACCACGTTTACCGGTAAATACCGCGATTTCATTTTCTTGTGATTGCTGCTGCTGCTGTTGTCCTCCAACATAATTGACGAAAAGGTAATCGCCTCTATCGATAAATTGTAATTTATCATCTTTTAACATTAACAATAGCGGCTGTTTAATGTTAGATTTCTGCTGCTGTGAGGAAGGATCGACAATAGGATACGGAAACTTATCTACGCTGTTATCTGATAAAAGAATAGCTAAAAATATTTCATTGGCATATATCTGTTGGTGTTGTTCTCGTTGCAAATTAGAAGAAAATACGAGAAATTTATTTGTTTTAAAATACTCTTCTATATCGCGAAGAGTATCGTTGTCAACGATGGAGATTTCTTTGTTACTGTTCAGATACAAATATCCGTCGTCTACAGCTGACAAGGTGGTAGATAAAGAAATGCCGCTCGGTTCGACGTATTTAAAAAGTTTTGATGATGATGATGACGACGTAGACGGATGTTTTAAAACTAATAATTCGTTGTCTCTAAAGAAATCGAGATCGCTAATTAATAAACTATTTTCGTGTATATCAACTGCGGTCAATTCACCTTCCGAGTCACGAATTAACAAAGCTTTTTTATTCGGGATCAGCGAAGACAATACAAAGTCGGGATTTATTTTTATATTCAAAATGGGTTCTATTTCCGTACTTTTTTTGTCGAGTTCCAAGATATGCTCGTCAGGTAATGTTCGTTGTTTAGGAAATTACTGGTGACATTATTAATATTACTGTTCAAGTAAACGAGATCCGGTAATGGTTCGTTATGTATTTTAAATTGCGAACTGAGTTGATCGTACCTCATGATTAACCATTGGGAAGAATTTTTGTTGTTATCTCGTAAACAAAAATGAAACGTGTTATCTAATATCAATTCTTTACAGAAAAAATGGCCGTCTTTGTTACACCGAATTTCGGGATCTGTCGTAATTTTATTGTCGCGATAAACCAGTACACTATCATTCAATGTATTATTATTATTATCAGTAAAATCTTGAGCCCTTAAAACAACTTTGTCTGCCAATTGTAATTTTCCATCGTTAATAATCTTCAAAGTGCCATCGTTAAAACATTGGATGTCCGAACAGGATTCAATTCTTCCATCCTTCTTAAAATAGAGAATACAGTTTTCCTTCGTGAATTTTACGTCATCTATATTAAATACCGGTAATGTGTCGGAAGTCGGTTTACCTATCCAGCTGTTCCAAACTAAAATAACAATCGATATAAAATTATAAAGTAGAATAATTAAAGAAATCATTATTTATGATTTTTTTTTAAATATATCGAAACACTATATTTTGATAATGATAACGATGATAATTATTAATGTCAACATTATCAGACGATAATAATAATATATTTGATAAAAATTATCAAAATACAGTTTTAGCTAAAATCTTATAAAAAAAGAAATTGGCAGTAAAAACTAAACAAACGTATTTAAAAATTTTAGATAAGTTTTTCAATTATTTAAATAATAATAATATAGCGTCGATCGTTCATCAACAGCTACCACACAAACACTCACTTATTAAGAACACGGTCCCATACTACAAGTACACACCACAAAGCGTACTAGAGTCAACCTCACATAAGCTGTACTGGGACCGCCCCATTCACACAGACAAAACTATACATCACAATAGACCTGACATTACACTTGTTGATAAGGTCAACAAACAGACCTATCTCATTGATATTGCAGTGCCTATCAGCAAGAACATGCAAAAAACTCACGCAGACAAGATCAGTAAATATACAGACCTAGCACACGAGCTCCAGAAGCAGTGGAGGCAGGACCGAGTACGTGTTGTACCTATCGTCCTGTCCGCCACTGGTCTGGTGCCTCACACATTGCACCACAGCCTCAGCACACTTGGACTTCATAAAAACACTTACGCACAACTCCAGAAGGCTGTGGTACTCAACACAACACGCATAGTTAGGAAATTTATGGACACAAGCACCCATCCCTAACTATTCTTCCAAATTTTTTTTTTTTTTTTAACACTTGGCAATGTGTGCTTTGGTCCTTGACCCGCCATATTGTCTTAGCTGGGGAAACCCATGGTTTGAATCTTTTTCGAGATAATAATAATAATCTTTTAAATATGATTAACAATTACTTAAAAGAAAATTATTCTAGTAATAAAGCGAGTAAAAATACGACTCGACTTCTTTTTATTATTCTCAATACGTATATTTTACTTCCGTTAAAAATGAAGAAAATGAAATTACCCAATCGAACTAAACCTCGTAAACTTAATCAGATATTACATTACAACTGTGAAAGACTGTTCGATTACGTAAAAAATTCCCCGGATAAAGAATTATATCACTGTTTATGCATCGGATGGAGCAGCGGTTTGAGGATATCCGAAATATTAGATTTGATTTGCGACGAAGTGATAAATGCTATAGAATTTCATAGAATTGTAGTACCCGTTCGTTGCGGAAAAGGTAACAAGCCGAGGAAAGTATTAATATCCGAACGATTTTATCCCTACTATCGCAAAGAGTTATTACCCTTTGTGAAAAAGAAATTGGAAAAAGATAAACATTATTTGTTTTCTTACAAATACGATCGCTACAGTAAAAGATTTAAAAAGTGTTTACGCGATATAGGTCTAGACGATAATACTTGGCTAGGGTTCCACGCTATGAGACGTAAATTTACTAGTGAAATATTTAAAAGAATCGAACAACATCGACTACATTACGGTCGTCAAATACTACAAAGAAATTTAGGACATAGTACGTTCAACATGACGAAAAAATATATCGTTTTAGATCAAGACGATGAAGAGGAATTCATTCGTTTAACTTGAAATTTAGAGGAAAGAAAGGCAAGATTTTTCTTTTTCCTATTTTCATTTAATCTATCGATTTTTTTTTTTAACTTCCACAGATATTACGTTGTGAAATAATGACCACATTTGGACAAAAAAAATATTTGCTGATTTTATTAACTATTCAAGTGTTATGGTACAAGGCATAATATATTTTACTATCAAATAAAAGAGTCAATATAATTATAAACTAATAATTTCAAAACAGATCATGGTTCTCTTTGTCAACAAAATATGAAAAAATTATATTTAGCTTGTCTGTCAATCAAATAAACAACAAAATTATCTTTAGATATTACTTAACAGAGAGGTGTACATATATTTTTTTAAGTTTTATTTTTCAAAATTAAAGAGAGAAACAGATGATTATTGGTCTATTCACTGGATTTTATATATAAATAAATAATTATTCATCCAAAAAAAAAATATCAAAAATATTAAAACTTAATAATTATTTCGAAACAGATCATCATATACTCTTTGTCAACAACAAATAAACAAAATTATCTTTAGATATTACTTAACAAGATATCTCGTTAACAGAGGTGTACATAATATTTTTAAGTTTTTTTTTTTACAAATTAGAGAAAAAGATGATTATTGTTCTATTCACTGGATTTTTTAGCTTTTTTATATGTAAATAAATAATTATTCATCCAAAAAAAACATATCAAGTAGATAAAAAGTAGCATATATTTGAATTAAATTTCTATATTATACACATTTAAAATAATAATAATAAGTAATTAATAAAAACAAAAATTTCAATTTAATAATAAATCTAGATTTTTTTTTACATGTAAATAAATATAGTATATTCTTTCATTCAAGAAACATCTATTGATATGTAAATAAATAATTATTCATCCAAAAAAAAAACACACACACACTTATCAAATAGATAAAAAGTAGCGTAAAACTTGAATTAAATTTCTGTATAGGTACACATTTAAAATAAGTAATACCTATATTACCAAGAAAAAAATTACATCTACTCAATTTAATAAGAAAATAAATGCTTCAAACAATCAAAAATCTCACATATATTTGGCATTTTTACATGTAAATAAATGTAGTATATTCTTTCATTCAAGAAACATCTATTCATATGTAAATAAATAATTATTCATCCAAAAATATATTCTTAATTCAAGAAACACAATCAACACGCACAATCGTGAAGAGACTGGAACAAACCGTTTCGCATTTATTACTGCTCATCAGCCAGCCAAACCTCTCTCCAAAGAAATTACAAAATAAAAATTAAATAAAATGAGAAAATACAATATTTCCTTAACCTGTAACTCGCAAAACACGTTTAATAACAGTATTAAAAAATAATTATTAAACTTTCTTTAACGTGCGGAGTGGTTATTGAATAATAAGTGCGGAGTGGTTATTAAATAATAATTATTAAACTTTCTTTAACGTGCGGAGTGAACAATTGTGTTTTTTTTTATTGTTTACTCTGCACGTTAAAGAAAGTTTAATAATATATTCTTAATTACTTTGAACTAAATTTCTGTATATACACATTTAACAATAATAATAATTAAAAAAAAATTACATTTAATTCAATTTAATAATAAAATAAATGCTTCAAAATATCAACAGTTATCTTCTTAAAATGGACGCGTAACGTTATTATAAGAAAAATTTCTCTCCTTTGAAAGACTTTTTTCTTTACTTCTCATCGAAATGTTGAATGTGAATCCAACGATCGCCATTTCATCTTATATTGGGCCAAGAAAGGTAAATCTTATCATCCGTTTTGCATTTTGGGATAATCATTTCTCACCGCAAAGCGTGTATACTATATAATAAAGAAGAAAAAATATAATATATTAATTTATAAAACTTACTATTTAATCTAGATGAAATGAGGAATTAACTCTTTCGTTTCTTTATGTTCACTCTAGGTGAAATGAGGAATTAACTCTTTCTTTTCTTTATATTCAAAATATCTTCCACTGTGTGGAATGTTTCTAACCTCTGGTTCCGGTAAAGCGAAATCGGAGTTGTCAGATTGACCTATTATGCGCCTTGTTTTCACTTTATTGTAGTCGGTACGTGCATATGTTCAGCTGCGCACGAACCTTACGAGGAACGTGCATACGTTCAGCTGCGCACGAACCTTACGAGGAAACCTGAAGCAAGTATAGACAGATCATTAAAAATGATTATATCAAATGTGGAGTGAAAATTAAAGGTGAGTAAAAATTTTTGTGAAAACTGTATAGTATTGGCTAATATGAAAGTCTTTTAACAATTAGCTGAAGTTTGGAATATTTGCAAACTCAATATCGTATAGCTAGGTGGTTCTCACCGCACTGGACTAGACACAATAAATCGAGGGTCTCAAGCCAAAAGGTTCTATTTATTATGTGCACTTTTGATAAATTTTAGTTCTGTGTGCTAAACCGTTTATTCTGACGATATCTGTCGTGTGCCAAAAGATTTTGTTTGAAAAACTAGTTCTAGCCTATCACCTGATTATTCCAAAAGGTTTTATTTTCACTTCTTTTACTTTTTTTGGAGCTTTCTCAGTGCCGAAAAGTTCTACGGTCAAGAAAATTGCAAAACGCACATAGAACCTTTTGGCTTGAGAACCTCGAAATTTATTTTCACAACAAATAGACTAATGTTAAATTATTTAACGTTTTAAAAAAAAAAACATTAATATTCTATGAAAGTAAGTTTAAATATATGACAATTACTTACTGCGTTTCTTCTCGACAGAATCGTTTTTCTCAATTGTTCTAGATAAATTAGGCCATTGCCTAATAATTCGGCATACTCATTTACATTTAAATCTTCGGCAAGATATCTCAATGCCTCGCCAAAAGCGAAGCATTTATCAGAAGATTGTTTCCTTGGTTGATCGTTATTCTGATCAGATGTTTGATCGTTGTTATGATCAACTGAATATTTAAAAGAAAAAGAAGAAAAAAAAATCACATTTCATACATAAAACAATATATAAAAACCAGTTTTATTAAAATTTTATTCTACAAACCTCTACTTCGTTTCTTCAGAGGTTCTTCTACCATTGACGACGCCATGCTGCTGCCAGGACTTTCCGGGGTCTATAATAATAATACTAATATGTATCACAACTTCGGGATTATATAATAAATTAAACATTAATATGAATCAAATATTAATACGATATCGGCAAAAATTAGATATAAACTCTTACATAAGATTCCCTTTTATACCAATGGATTTCTTGTTCTTCTTCATCCGACGATTGTTTCGAGTACCCACGACCATAGCTGTAATTAAGAACAAAAATGAATCAAAATATAATATCAACGACAAAAATTAGATATAAACTTTTACATAAGATTTCTTTTTCATCCGAAGATTGCTTTGAGTATCCACAACCGTAACTGTAAATAATAACAAAAAAAAACTAACTACATAATTTAAAATTTCCGAACCCCCCCGCTATAGAATATTTATAATAGTAATCAATTATATTTTTTCGTTCTTGACAGCATCACATAATAAAAGTAATTTCTTTGTCTACGGAGGACAGACTAAATACTTTCTTCGTTCAGCAGTACACTTTGAATTACAAACAAGATACTGAAAAAAATTAGTATTACAAACAAGATACTGAAGATACTGAAAAAAATTAGTATTACAAACAAGATACTGAAAATTAGAAGTAAAAATTACTTACGATTGATGATGATCTTGCAACTCTATCTTCCTTAGTGTTTCCTTCCAGTTCCTGGACATTTTGTTAATTTAAGCTTGAATTGGGGGAGATTTTTGTCTAGCTTAGATTGAAGTCTCTTGTAAGTTTGTAGCCTACTGAGACTCACTCACAACGATTTAAAACCCACATACATCCCATGATACAACACGTGCGTAGTCTCACTAAATGACATCATTTGATTTATGTTTTTAAGATTCACTTTAAGATTTAAAGCCAACTAGATACAACCCATGATGTAACGTGCGTAGACGATATTAAGATTAATGATGTGCGAGATAGTTATTAGCGATAGCAAAAAAATTCCTTTTCACTTTTTTTTTTCCCGTTTTGATTCCAGTGGTGGTGTTTTATCACCATTTTTTCCATTTGACAATTCAGTTCTAGCTTTAAAAAAAATCTTTTAATTCCATTTTTTAACCTTAATATTTTAATTCTATTTTATTTCCTTTTACTAAATTCCATTACTTATTTATATATTTTATTTTCTAATTCTCTCTATTAATAAATCAAATTGATTTTAATTCACAATTTCATTTATTGAAGTAAATCTGGTAATTAGTTTTAAATTAATGGAATTCAAAAAGATTTAAGAATAATATTTTATTATATTTTTGATTCCAAATTACTAATATAACTAAAAAGATTAAGAATACTACTAATACAATTCAAAAGATTTAGAATACAAAGATTTAAAAATTTCTAATTACTAATACAATTCAAAAGATTAGGAATGCTACCAATACAATTTAAAAGATTAAGAATACAAAAGAAATAATATATTTTTATTACATCATATAAAAATTATATTTACTAAAATTTAAGTTATATTTACTAAAACTAGTTACATTCATTGAGGATCGTCACAAAAGAATTAATCTATTACATTCATTGGAACTCAATTTCAGCAGCAAATCGATCTGCTTCCGTCTTTAAAATCATTTTAACGGCAATTTCTCCTCGATCTGCTACTGTTTTGTTTTGTTTTTTATTAAAGATAAAATGTTTATAATCATTGGAAATCGTCATAGCAGACTTCCTTTTTTTATCTTATTGTCAATTACCCTGGCTGTGGCTGGCTACAATAAATTGAATTACTGGGTGAAGGTGTTGAATCCACCGATTCCCGCTTAAGGAATCCACCGATTCCCGCTTAAAGAATCTAAGTAAAAGATACAAAAGAAATTAATAAGCTACAATCCTAAGTAAAAGATATAAAAGAATTTAATAAGCTATAATTCAACTTAAAAATATTATCGGAAACTAACAAGGAAAAAAAAATATTAGTTCGAAAAGAAATATAATTTAAGTATTAAATTTTTTTTTTTTAATTTTATCACTCAATAGTCTTTTTATTTAAAATTTTTTATTTTAAAATTTTTAATTACATCAATAAATAAATTATTATAAGGAAAACTTTTTATTGTTATAATAAAATTTCTATACATTTAGACCATTCATTCAATATAAGATAAAATAGATTTATTCAGATCAAGATTAATTATTATTAAAAAAAAAATCTAATATTTACATTCTTGATAACGTTTGTCCTGTTTCTTTTCGGATACGAATGCGGTTAGATCAATGAATCAGTTCTCAACCTGTGATTTACAAATAAAATCGTAATCTTCACCAATTTCATTAAAAATCTTCCCCAATTTCATTAAAAATACATACGTCTAATTATAATTATTAATGTAAAATAACTTACAGAGGCGTTCTTGTATTTTTCCTTCTTCTTTGAATCAGAAGCAATCTTGTATTTTTCCTTCTTTGAATCAAAAGCAATGAATAATAGAGTTTATGTTTTATTTACTGGGACTTTTATAACAATATTTAGCAAATCTTGTTTTTTTTTTAATTTCCTAAATCTATTATAACGATATTGAGTTAATCCTTTTTTTTTCTTTGAAATTTACTTTTTTTCTTTGAAATTTACTTGTGAGAATGTTGATAAAATAATATGATGCAAAGCAGAGCTAAGAATATATATATACTTTCTGAGCTAGCACGCATCAAGGTAAAGAAACAAAAGCATTGAATATTAAAAAAACTTTAAAATAATTTATTACTATAGTTCATAACCTTTATGAAAGGAAAAATTAACTTTACAATAATTTATGATATAAGAGCAATAACATTTGTTATCATATATTAACTAAGATCATCTGTAACTAATCCCTAATGGTACCATTTATAAAACCTTGCATGTATCAGT
>JAFIDM010034604.1:814152-844041 GCA_023159025.1 Thereuonema tuberculata | reverse complement strand
ATCTGTCAACGTGGAGACATACCAGGCATATTCATCTCCGTTGAAATCGAACGATCTGCTACAGGCTTCGTCATAACGCCATCTTATTTATTGTTGTCATACCGCACACAATAATCCCGCAGAAAACTAGTAAATAATCTTTAACTAAAAATTTTCTTTTCAAGCACGATAATCACAATATATATCATCACAAAAATTAAACTTCAATTAATTAAATATAAATATTAATATAACTTATATTTAATTTAATATATACATCAGCAGAGAAGAATGTATATGTATAAAATCTTGTATAATTTTGGGAACGCCCGAATGCCGATAATTAATATCGTAACCTACGACGGCTTTGGCTGCTAAACATTATAAATTTTTAAAATTAAAATAAGGTCTCATTTTCAATCCGTCTTCGCCTACGGCGGGAACACCTCGCGAAGTTACTTGGTCTACGTGAGCCCCGTTCGCCAACAATAATCGAATTCTAGGATTGTCGGTGAAAGAAACTCCGTAATAATTAACCAGACCGGTAAGATAATATAGAGCGGTATTTCCTTCACAGTCGTAGGCGTTGACATCCGCTCCAAATCTTACTAAAGCGGCGAGTAATCTCGTTTCCCCTATTCGATTTTCTTCGAAACCTTCAATTGTATCCGCGCAAACGTGAATAAACATTTTCCGATCGAACGTTCTCAATTTCAATTGTAGAATATCATATACGATTCTGTTTAAATTTCCATCGGTTTCCGAATAATCACTCGCAGAGTGTAATGCTAAGAGAAAATTATAAGCGATCTGAAAAAGACTTCCGTCTTCCCATTTATCAATCTCGCTTTTGGTTGTGTTTAGAAAACGAAAACATCGAATTATCAATTTTAATAAATTTGAATAATTTTGATAAAGAAATTGATGGAAGTTATTATTTAATTTTTCAAGATGATTCGATAATACTATTTCAACTATATTGTAAAAATCTACTATATAACATCTTAAAAAATAAGATAGATCCAGTTCCAGTTGTAATTCAATTGATTTGATTGCTAATATGACTGCGGTTGTTTCGTATTCTTCATCATTACTCAAATATATTAGGAAATTATAAAGACAGTTGATAATGTAAACTTTATTTGAATTATTCAAAAAATTCTTGAAAATAAAATAAACTTGCATCATTAACAGTTCTTTTGTCGTTTCAATAATTTCCAAATCAGAATCCGATTTGAATTCTTCTTTTTTTAATCGTTCAATTTCATCTCTTGGTCATTCGCGATTATTATTTAATAATCGAAGATCCAGAATTTTCTGAATTTCATCGTCAGACTTTGCAAAAATAATTTTATTTCTGTAAATATCATCAATACTATTTTTATTGACAGCCAATTTCCAAAATTCTACCCCCATATTTTGATAAATAATATTAGGAGATGTTTCATTTAAACCTACACTAATTAATAGCGCTCCTTCTAATCTGTACAAATCAAAAATTTCATCTTGGATAAAATGTCCTTCGGTTAATCGAACAACCAATTCATCCAGATTAGAACAATTATTATCAAACATATACTCTATCATAATATGCATTAAATTAGATATCTAATTGGAGAAAAAAAGAAAGAAAGAAAGATTAAAATTAAATTACCTAAATGAAAGAAAGATTAAAATAATTAAATTACTTAATTTTTGTAGAAACCAAACAATTTAAGTAAAAAAAAAAAATAAGTAGCATAATATTTACATGCATGGTGGTTTTAAAGATGAGTAGACCCTCGAAACGAGCTGACAGAACCTTTTTTTTTTAACAACTTGGACTGAAGAGCATAATGCTGAAGAGTTGGTCTTTTTTATTGCAAGATATTGAGGTGGTGTTGACTCATCTCATTCACCGCCCACTAGTTTTATTCTCCACCCCACTAGCCCATTAATTTCAGAGACAAGAATTAAATCTCCCCACCCCATTATTTATATTGGTTGATAACTCTTTTTTTTTTTCATTTGATTGGCTAAAACACGTCACATCTGCAGCCAATAATAGTTAGAGATGGGGAGGAAGTTATTTAGTACAAAGTTCAAGGAAAGAGGTCATTTTTGCTTCCAGATGGTCGACATGGGTTTTTAGATGTATTCTATTTTGTAAAAATATGTAAATCAAACATTAAGTGGGTTTTCAGACAGACAGATTGCCCAATTCTTCAAAGTTCAAGGAAAGAGGTCTCCAGATGGTCTATACTAGATATAAATACTTCCTCCAAATAATAAAATAAACAAACAGATTCTAAAAGTTCAAGGAAAATAGGAGGTTATTTTATCTATCTTTAGATGATATAATAAATATTGTAAAAAAAAAATAATAATCATTAATGATAGAGATAAATAGATTATCAAATTCTAAAAGTTCAAGGAAAATAGTTCATTCTTGTCTCTAAATAAATTAAATAAAAAAATAATCAATAACGACATAGACAAACAGATTATCAAATTCTAAAAGTTCAAGGAAAAGATGATCTCAACAACTATTTTAGATTGTTTTGGACGTCAGATTAATTCTTTTTTTTATATTTATTTACATTTCAAGTACTACTGTAATTCAAGGAAGATGGGATCTGCAATGTTAAAAAAAAAATAACACACACACACACACACTCTTTAGTATTCATTACTAAACTTTTATAAAGATTATAATAATATTGTATATAGTCATAATACAAAAAGGTTGGTTGGTTTGAAATCCAGAGAGGATTAAAGCAGGGGAGTGTTTTGTCGCCAATGCTGTTCAATATAATAATGGAATGGGTAGGAAGAAAGGTTAAGGAAAACTTACAAAAACAGAGTAAAGACACAAAGCATATGATCTTCGCAGATGACATTGTAATATGGGGTGAGAAAATTATTGACGTACAGAGGGAATTGGATGAATGGACTCTACAACTGAAACTAGTGGATCTTGAAGTTAGCGAAGAGAAAAGTGAAGTGATGGTGGTAGGACGGGACAAAAACCTGGAAAGGGATATCTGCATAAACAACAGGGCATTGAAGATCACAGATAGTTTTACTTACCTAGGGACCGAAATAACAAGTGATGGTGGAGCATGAAATCACAAGACGGTTGGAGAAAGGGGGAAAGCTATACCAGGGAGTGAGACACCTGATATGGGATAAGAAAGTCCCAAGGAAGGCAAAAGAAATAATCAATAAAATGTATTACGTGCCTATAGTCACCTATGCAGCGGAGACATGGGTGATGAATGCTAGAGACTGGAGTAGACTTCAAGCTGGGGAGATGAAGTTTCTTCGAAGTATAGCAGGGAAGACTCGATTAGATAGAATGCGAAATGAGGATATCCGGGAGGAATTGGGGGTAAAAAGTTTGAGGGAAAAGGTGGAAGAGGGAAGGCTGAGGTGGTTCGGGCACGTGAAAAGAATGGAAGATGGTAGGACTCTTAAGGTTTGGCATGAGTTAAAAGAAGGAGGGAAGAGACCAAGAGGGAGACCGCGTAAGCGATGGCTGGATGATGTGAAGCACAGCCTGGAAGAGAGAGGCATCCCATGGGAAAGAATGTGTAGAGAAGAGGCTTGGAAGAACAGGGAGAGATGGAGAGGCCTAGTTAATTCCTAGACCCACAGTTGGTGGAACGGGAAAGGATATGTATGTATGTATAGTCATAATATAGTTTTTATTTAGAGAAAAAAAAAGAGAGAGAAATTCATTATTTCTCAAAAAAAAAATATTTTCCTATCATTTAAAAGATTATATAAATAGCAAAGAGTATTATTATTATTATTAATTTCTCTCTTTCTCTTCTTTTTTTTTTCCTTAATGGATTATTATTGTTTTCGTGAATTATATAATCTCATAGAGAAACATGGAAATCAAGTATATGATCAATTTAAACACTTAGAAAAAATAGCGTGATATAATTACTGTACTGTAGCACCGTGCGACTGTATAAGAAGAAGAAGAAGAAGTTTTAATTGAGTGCACCACTCCAAACGAGTACAACACTATTTATACAAGAAATAGATGAAAAATTACAAAAAAGTATAACATATTAAACAGAAGTGCTAAAATAAACAATATAAATTGTAATGTTACTCCTATAAATACAAGATATAAATTTTCAAAATTACAGATATCAATTGATTTTTTTTTACTTATTTATTTAAAGTTATATGGTTATCAATAAAAGTTTTTTTTTTTCATCACAATGTTAACAAAATCTTTAAAATAATTATATAATGGTTTCTGCACAAGTAAGCTTATATCACACGGCCATATAATATCATGACATAATAAATTTAGAAGTAATATTTGTCTCTCATAATCAAATTTTATACAATTAAAAAGGACATGCTCAATTGTATCTAATTCTCCACATTCACAAAAGGCACTATTTGAAAGATTGAATTTGGCTAGGTAAGCATTAAAATTTCCATGTCCTTTAAGAATTTGACCCATAGCAAAATTAAAATTATCTATAGGTGAAGTAAATGAGTGATAAATAGTTGGGAAGAATTTTTTAGTTGAAAGACCCTTGGTGGATTGTTTCCATCTCTCATTCCATTTCTTATATAGTAATGACTGAACATTGGACCAAGCAAGTTTAGTGGGGAATGGCTGATAAGTAATTTCCAAGTTGTTATCGGTAACTGCAATTTTTGCCTCTTTATCAGCTTTTTCATTCCCTTCATATCCCAAATGTCCTGGGACATAGTAAAAGGTTATATTATTATCTATAGAGAGTAATTTATGAATTTCTTGTACATCTTTTAGCTTACTGTTTATATTTAGGAGTGTCTGAAGGGAAGATTTTAAGTCACTAAACAGATTAATTTTAAGAGTTTTATTTTGTAACTTTGTGGACCATTCGACAGCAAATTTAATTGCAGACAGTTCTGCTTGGAATATAGAGGTGTAACAAGGGAATTTGTGTCTAAAACAATACTCTATGGAAGTTGGATACTTGTGTACTATTATTACTACACTAGCACCAACTCCCATATTAGATTTACTCCCATCAGTAAAGATATTAATATCTGCATTATATGTATTTGGATCTAAACCATCCAATACTACATTTGGTACTGATCGTAATGGTGAAAAGATATTATTAGTCATAGTAGTTTCTCTGGGAATCACGTTAATGCCTGTTTCCCAAATTAGTGCTTGGTGAGCATCTTTTATATTTCCTGTTTTTAAAAAGAAATCAATGACTTTATATTGAACTGCCAAAGGAAGAGGTTGGAGTCTTGTAATAACCAAAAATGCATCAGTTGATACCGTCTTACAGGTTTTTGCAATACGTAATGCAAAAGATCTTTGTACACTTAACATTTTATCTATAATACTTTTATTGTAGATAACAGCACCCCAAGCTCCCGCACCATAGAGTATAATAGGTTGTATAGCTCCTTTATAAATGGTTTTTACAGATTTAGAATTCAAACCCCAAGTATTACATCCACATCTTATTAATTGATTGCCTATTTGTTTGGCTTTAGATAAAATATAATTTAAATGTTTTTTTTAAATTTAATTTTGTATCAAAAAATACACCCAAGTACTTCATAGAATCAATCCACTCAATTTCTTTACCATTTATTACAATATATGGGTAATTATATTTGTATTTTTTTGTGAATAATATTGCCTTAGTTTTTTCATGACTGAAGTTTAGTTTATTACAATAACTCCAGTCAAGAAGCTTTCCTATTGCTTCATTGAGCTTATTAGATATATTTATTATACTGGAGTCTTGATAAGCAATCACCAGATCGTCAGCATAAGCCATAACCTTAACACTATCATCACTAAATAAGTTCAGTGCCTTATTTATAATAATATTCCATAATAACGGGGACAAAATCCCACCCTGTGGGCATGATTTTGTTAACTGCCTTTCAACTATTGTGTTTTATGAATTTACAGTTATTTTCCTATCTTTTAAATATGAGCAGATAAGTTTTATTAAATAACCAGGGCATTTCAATTGTATCAATTCATAAATAATGCTGGGATGCCAGGCATTATCAAAGGCTCCCTGAATATCAAGAAAGATAACCGCAGTGAATTCCTTTCTTTGAAAGCCTTTTTGAATAAAATCAGTTAAGTCATATATAGCTTGTTCAGCAGATTTTCCTTTTATAAAGCCATATTGCCTTTCAGATATCCAACTGTTAATCGTGGCATGCCAGATCATTCTTGTAGCAATAATTTTTTCCAATATTTTTCCTCCAACTGGTAGAAAGCTAATTGGCCGGTATTTTTTATGATTCGTTTCAGTCATAGCTTTTTTGATTAACAGAACTTTAGCTGATTTCCACTGTTTTGGAAAATATGAATGAGTTAAACAAGCACTATATAACCTAAGTAAATTATCTTCAATTATATGATAACCTTTTCTATATAATTCAGCGTATAGTCCATCCTCTCCAGGTGCTTTTTCAGGGTGGATAGAAAATAAAGCTTCTTTAAGTTCTGTTTTTGTAATCTCATTAAAATTGGTATCAAGATTATGAATTTCATTAGACGCATGACGAATTGTATGATGGATATTACTTTCTGTTGTAAGATTGTCCTGAGGGAACATGTTTTCTACTACATCACTAATTATATCTCTGACATTATGGTTTTTTGATGTACTGACAGCAACACAGTTGTTATATCTACTTCTAGTTAAAATTTTATAAATGTTTTTCCATGGGTTCTGGTTACCTTCAGTAGTACAGTATGTTTTCCAAGAAGCTATTTTTGTCCTATTAAGTTCAAACATATATTCCTTTTTTAGAAGTCTGTATTCAATCTCTCTACTAGCTCTAAGGTCAGGATTTGTTTGTCTTTGAAAGCGTCTCCTGGATCTGTTGACTTGTTTACGTAATGTGGTTAATTCAGAAGTCCACCATGGGACAGCTTTTCTACCTGGTTTCTTTTTCTGAATTGATAAATCTGCTGCATCTTTAATTATTTTTGTTAGTTGATAAGTATACTGATCAATATCATTTGAGTTGGTTAAATCCTGATGTATGTGCAGTGTATCAATTTTACTTCTTAGCTGGTCTTGAAAAATATTCCAGTTTGCTTTTTTTAGATTATAGTTTCTGTCAGTGGTTTCATATCTAGTTAGGTTTGTATTTAATACAAATTTAATAGCAGCATGATCAGAGCACATTTCTTCATCCATAATTTCCCAAAATTTTATTAATTTCATGGAATAACTTCCTGCCAAGGTGAGATCAATTGTACTCTCCCCCATTGGTGATATATAAGTAAGGCCTTCTTTGTCATTTATGATATTTAACTGTTGGGTTATTATATATTCTTCAAAAGTCCTACCCCTACCATTGTCAATCCTATCGTACCATGATGTGCTTCTACCATTTGAATCAACTCCAATTATAAAGCTGTTTTTAGAAATGTTGCCTAAAAGCGTTTTTAAGTCATTTACAGTGTCTACAATGTCAACTGAAGGTTTACAATAGATTGAAGAGAAATATATTATTTTATCCATTATGACAGAAATAGTTGTGCACCACTCATTACTCATATGTTTTAAAAATACAACAGATAATTGAGGATTACAAATAAGAATACATGTTAAAGGTTTACTAATAGTACAATGGATTATTCTATAATGTGATGAGAAACCAACAACCTTGTCATTGTAAGTATAAGGTTCTTGTAACAGAGCTACATCAAATTTATTATCATTTAAGAATTTAACTAAATTGCATGTCACCGCTCTGCAGTGATGCATATTTAATTGTAACACATTTAAATCACAAGTTGTATCCATATTTCCTATAATCTATATTAGCAATGAATTTCTGTTTTACCTTCAAGGCAGTTGGGCAATTTGGATCTGTAGCTTTATGATTTATATCTACATTAATTACATTGAATCTATTAGACCATCTAATACAATTAATACATTTGATATTAGAATTTGTATGTTTTACTTTACACTCCTTATAACAATGACCTTCTTCACCACAGTGAGTGCAAGCAGGTTGGACTGGGGTACAGAATTTTGCCAAATGCCCATACTTACCACAGTTGTAACATTGTTTTACATTAATTTTGTCAAAAACAGGACAAGATTTTAATCCAGCAAACACTCTTCTAGCAGTGATTAGTCTATATCTCAATTCAGGAGAGACTTTCGCTATCAATGTTTTTTCTGATTTTGAGTCTTTCTTACCAGAAAATGAGAATAAAAGTTCAAATGTTTGTCCTTCTTTAACACATAGAACAATGGAATCATTTTGTCCTAGTAGATGTTCATGCACCTCTTCTTTGGATAAGATACTGTCAACATGTTGAATTTCAATTAACGGCAGAAATTTTTTCTTCTTTTCAACCTTATAGCTAAAGCTTTCTAGATCTTTATTTTCTACTAAGTCCTTTATTTTTTGGATCTGAGAGTCATTTGTTAGAGATAGTTTTATTCTTCCATCACTGAGTACATTACATTTTTCAATGTTTAAACCATTCGTTTTGGGCAAAAGGATCTTCATCAGTTTTGTTCTCACTGTAGAGATATCTTCCTGTGCTTCGACTTCACTTTCAGGTTTCAATACAATTTCTTCTTTACTATCTTTTCTCAATTCTTTCTTTTGCTTTTCCTGCAGTAAGTTCAATTTTTGACGAGCAATATCAGCATAAGTAGATCGATTGAAATTTTTTTCCTTTTCATTCTGTAGATCAATAACTTTCTCCTGAATAGCTGAGTACTTTTCCAAAACTCCTAGGTGTTCTTCACTAAGGCGTTGCAGAAGCAATTCTAATTTCTGAAGTTCTGTTTGATTCACAGCTCTCTTATTAACAATTGGTTGGATTATATTTTTCACTTCAGTTATCATTTCATTGAAATTCAATTCCTGTATTGATGTAGCTGCTACATCGTTGCTAACTTGCTTTGATTTCCGTACCATTTTGTTAGACCTAACATTGACACAACTCATGCATCACTTTCTGAAAATCAAGAGTACTTACTTTCTTTCTATTGATATTACAATGTAACTTAGATGATTACTACTTCCTTAGTTTTGTATCTTGTAAAATAATATCAAATTTATTACAGAAAAGTCGCTTTTAAGATCGATAAAATTAGCATCACGCCAAATATACTGCGCCACCTAGCAGTAAAGTGTGCGACTGTATAAGTATAATATTAAATAAAATTATATGTAAAAAATTTTCACAAAGTTCTTTAGATAGTCAACATTACGTTAGTAGTATTATGACATATGATAATAATAATAATAATAATATCGTATATCGGAATATCGATTTAAAATCTTTAACATCTTCGCAATTACATTCTCTTAATAAACATTTAAAAATGTACACGTGCTTAGAAGATTTATTAGAAAAACGTAAAGTTAAAGAATTTGTCGTGATGACTTTTTATCATAAAAAAAATAATAATAGTAACGAGAATAATTTTATAAGAGTCGCGACTTGGTCTAATGAGTGGAAAGAAACTATTTGGGAATATGGTGGATTAAAAAATTTATATTTCACTACTAACGTTAGAATATTCGAATCTTATTACGGATCTCTGTGCGCGGCAATTAATTATCATAATATATTTAACGAATTTGAAGCTTTACATGGCGTCAATTTGACTATTATATTTCTAAATATGTTTTTCATGCATTCTAATCATCAAAGTATACCTATTAATCGATTTGGCATGCACTACTTAAAAGATCCTTTGACGATCATCTCATTCGAGGCTCTCGAGAAGGCGTTAGAAGCGATGACCAAAAACGAACACACTGATCATCTTATCGAAAACCTGTCCCGTATTATCGTTTCCTTACCTCCGTTATTAGGCACAAACTCAAATTTGTTTGAACTTGTGGAAATTAATCAGTCGTAAATTCACATTAAAAAAATATAATATATATATACTCTCTTTTTTTTTAATTGCATCTCATAACAACAATTGTCTCTCTCTCTCTCTCTCTCTCTCTCTCCATACATTATACAAAATGGAAAATATTAGAGTTAGTGCCGACATCTTTTATCGTTATAAAATGCCGAGCTTACGTATTAAATTTGAAGGACGGGGAAACGGTATCAAAACGATTTTAGTAAATCTCGAAGATATAGCTAAATTGCTTAATCGGTTCCCGATGTATCTATTAAAATATTTCGGCTACGAACTCGGCGCTCAAACTCAATACAATAAGAAAAACAATCGGTACGTTATAAACGGATCTCACGATTCTTTGAAATTACGAAATTTAATTCAAACTTTTATAAATCATTTCGTTTTGTGCTCCGAATGCGATAATCCAGAAACGAATTTATTAGTTTACGCTAAAAAAGAAATTATTTTGAAACGATGTTCGGCCTGTGGAAATGAAGATAGCGTCGATATGAGACATAAATTATCTAATTTTATATTGAAACATCCCGTAGTATAAAGTAAAAAAAAAAATCTATAACTTAATTTGAAGTATCACCGGCTGCGTTTCGTAAATAGTAATTAATAAAATATATATATATATATAATGTCTAGTTTACGTGCAAAAAAATATATTACAGAAACGGATCATCAAAATGCCGAATTTTTTGTAACGAGAAGATTAATGCGTTTGAAATTGGAACTCTATAAACTTAATCATCCTTATTTTAGTAATATATATATATCGAAGAAACGGATCATTGGACTGATAATCCGATGTTTTATCTACCTCCTGGATTGTGAGTTAAAAACGTTCGAGCTAAAATTTCTAGCAAATACGATTGTCAGAAGTTGAGTTGCTATCCTTATATCTTGAAGTCGACCATGGAAAAATGTACGCGCGCCGATATGGTCGAGGATAGTGACACTGTTGGTATACCGAATCCTCCTTGCTCTAGAGCATGTTTTGACGTCGTTAACGATCCGAAAGAGGACACGGCCACTATGTTTCAAACGGTTTGGCAAAACAGGAAATGTTACTTTGCCAATTCCATGGCGCAAAAAGTATGCACCGACGTGTCGCTTCGTTTGAAGTTATCTCTGGACGTCGAGACCCTTCCGTCTTCGTTCGTGTTACCACCTTCTTTCCACTGGGACGAGAAATTACAAAAATGTTTTCTCACGAAAGACTATTGTCATTTTTACGGATACGAATACGATGCGAAAGCTCGAAACTGCTATTCGACTATCGATCAGACTATCTTTGAATATATTTTCGGACAAACTATAATGCGCGGATTTTTGAAAGGCTCTAAAGAATTTAGTAAGAAAGTTATTAAAAAGAGATCGATTCGAGATGAAACTAAAGAAGAAAAAAAATCATCGGAGACCGAACAACCGAATTTAACGATCGTAGGAAAATCAAATCCTTATAATTCTAACGAAGAGTTGATCGAGTTCGCCGTCGATCTGATAGTTTCGTCCGGAATTGATTACACTCTCGACAAGGCGATAGAACAGGTAAAAATCCTTTTCAAGAAATCCATAAAATTATTGCCACACATTGAAAAGATAGTGGTCCAAAAATTTATCTCTGCGAGAATGAAAGCGTATCTACTTCGGTTCGCGTTCATGCATTTCGTGAAAAGTTTTGTCACCGCGCGTTTCTGCACGATGGTTTTAACCCGGTTAATTTTTTTCAGTTCGATGGTGCAGTACGGTCTATTGCTAGTTATACCTTTGATAGGACTCGTAGTAGATATCATAGATCCTTTAAACATGGCGTATTATATCGATAAAGGAAAACTGAATAAACTTATAGAGAATTTACGAAGCAAATACTATTATTATTTCTACAAGATCTTCTTTCGAGATTTCGACCAGAACTGGTCTAGCGCAATAGAAAAAGGAGATTTGATTAGAGTGAATCCGGAATATTTAATTTTGTGGATAGACAGTTTATATAAGGATCCGAAATACGATGATTCGAGCGATTCGGTGTACGGACTGAATCAATACACGCTCTATTTCCAACACTTGAAAGTAGACTCTTTCGGTAACGAAATGGAATTGGTGGATGACGCCACAGACGAAGATGATTTAAATACCGAAGAACAATATTTAGATCACCTAGAACGGAGTATCGACAAATATAAAATTAAAAAGCGGTTATACATCAGTCGAGAGGAGGAAAGAGAACTGTTGAAGCGGAAAAAAAAGTTTCGGGAGAGCAAATCGTTAAGAAGCATAACCTATTCATTTATGTTGATCGGCATAGGCCTCACCTCCGTGTTTTATTATAATAAATTACTTTCTTCGGTGGTCGTAAAGAGCGTCGTGTATGCGCAAATATTTATTATCGGCTATTTCTTTATTCTATGGACGATCGCGATTAGTTGGCTTATGTATTAGATAATACTGTCTTATTTTTTTGGAGAAATATCTAGCGATATAGAAATATGCTGAGTGGTTGTGTAATAAATATAAGAATAAAATACACAATAGACTCTTTTGTCGAGGTATCGTGTCTCGAGTAATGTTAGCTAACCGGTGGTTAATATCTGAAAGGTTCTTTCTTGCCTGCTCGGCGTTTTTATTGGCTACTATTAAATGTTCATTAGCGATTACGAGAGAAGAATTACATTTAAATATTTCTTTCGTTATCGTCTCAGTTTGACGATCTTTTTTCGAACACTGAGTACACGACGTATTTCCTACTTTGTGAGACTTTTTTTTTTAACTATCCTTATTGATGAGGGTTTGAGATAAGGTTTGTAGTAATTTTTTTTTAAAAAAATTATTAAGATAAAACTGTGTGTGTGTATATATATATATACTGTTCTAAAAATTATCAATTATTTATCTTTACAAAAAAAAATTATCGTACTATCACCTTCAATTGTAAAACCGAGAATACAATATAATATAGTTTTACAGTTAAAGGTATTTTTACAAAAAAAAAAATAATAACATCATATATTCCCCTCAATTGTTTCCAAATTTTACCCTTTCAATTGTTTCCAAATATTTTATAGTTATTGTCAACATATTGCTTTTACTTTATAATAATAAATAATTTTTTTTTGCAATAGTCATAAAGAGTATCGTTTCTTTATTGGTTTATATATTAGAAAAATGCCTTATATTTATTAAGATATTTTTTTCAAAAAAATATCATATTTAATTATGAATTTAGTTATGAATTTGAAGATATATCAAGGGATAGCCCTTCAATTCTTTTAATTTATTACTTTTTTTTATCAGAAAAAAATTACTTTCTTTCAATTCTGTAATTTACTAAGATTTTTTTTTCTCAAAGAAATACCATAGGGTAGTACAACACTCCTTACAATTGTTTTATTTCATATCTATTTAGAAATATGTCAAAAGGTAGGATAGATATTTTTTTAATTAAGAAATAATGTTGAATTTATTGAAAAGTTCAATGTATAATCATTTAAATTATTACTAGTTTTTACTAATTTAATTTATTTAACTCCATAAAAATTTCCTTCATAACCGAATCTAAGCCTTCTCGAGGAATTTTATAATATTCCCGTTTTAAATGAAAATCAGCTAGTAATCGATGTATGCGTTTCGTATTTAAATTTATCGTTACAATAATAATAATTCATAATCTTCGTACGTCGCTAATTGCTGTAAACGCTGAGTAATGTCATTCGTACATCCGACCTTGTATATGTTTTGAGAAATCATGGTAGGAGTAGCGGCCACATATATCATTCCTTTAATTTGGTGATTTTTTTTCATCTCGTAAGTTCTCGTTATTATAGGTGCCGTATTGCTGAAAAAACATTTTTAAAGATTCTTGGGATTTTAAAGCCAGTATCACTCGTTCGCAAATCAATGACATAAATAGTTTCGCTTCGGGTTTTTTCGAACGAAGTACCAAACTGTAGAAACCTGGTTCCGATATAAAAATTGTATTTCTTTGCCAATTTCTTGGAATTTTATCAAAACTATGCTCTCCACCAAGCATATTTTCCTTCAGTTCTTTCCAAGATCTCTTATATTTACTGTCGACAAGATTCATTGCTTTGTGTTGATCTTTATATTCTAAAAAGGTAGCTAGATCGAAGCCCTTATACCATATTTGTTCTTCAAATCTGTCTGATTTCGGTATAATTAAAACATAACATTCGAACGTAGTTGTAACGTCGTTATTACAAAAAAAAATTTTTTTACGTATGAGAGACATTTTTTTTTAACTATCTGTACTGATTCTTCGAGGAGAGTTTGAGATAAGGTTTGCAGTAATTAAAAAATAATATTAAAATATAAATCGAGTGTATATATACAGTTTGACAATTGTTTATTTTTACAAAAAAAAAACCTTATCTTATTACCCCTTCAATTGCTTCCAAATCTTATAGCTATTGTCAATATGATAGATAATTGCATTACTTTATTGTAGAATATCATATATTCGCGGGTTTTTTTTCTTAAAACAAATCTTTGTAAGTTATGAATTAGAAATATGTCAAGGAGTATGCCACCCCTTACAATTGTTTTAATTTATTATAATAATAAATTACTTTCTTTGATCGTCATAAAGAGCATCATTTATGCGTAAATAATTATTATAATTAATTAGATATAGAAAGAAACATTATATTTTGATTGACAATTTAGATATAATTGAATAAGGTTGTTTTAATTCATTACTTAAAAATATTCTTTAATATCTTTGTTATACAGTAGGTATACTTTTTTTTTAGTTTTTTTTACAAAGGATATTACAAATATCAATGTACAATATTAAATCTCAATTTACACACTTAATTTTTAATTTACACACTTATTATTATCTTCGCCTTTCATTCGGAAATCATTTCTGTCCACGATCCGACGAACGTAGGTTATTACATCTTCGATTTCTGTATTTTTGTCTAATAATTCAATCTTGTTGGCATCTGCTTTATAGGATATATCGAGCTCTCTAAGAATATCTTTGATACAGTTTAAAATGTTCATACTGTTCGGTACATACTGAGCGCGATAAATTTCCTTCGCTCCGGGATTTTTCCTACACAATCGTTTCAGAGAAATGGCACGGTTGCGACGTTGACACCTAGTGAATATCACTTTTCTTTCGTCTTTCTCTTCGTTACGTAATAAATGTAAAGTTAAAGTATGCAATAAGCTTTCCTCTAAAGGTTTAGCTATTACGTCTTTCGCAATATCAAATAAACGATGGTTAATTTCTAAAATGTCCCTTCTCGCTTGCTCCGCGTCCTTTCTGGCTTGCTCCACGTTTTTATTAGCTATTGTTAAATATTGATTAACATTCGCGAGAGAAGTAGTATATTTAAATATTTCTTTGGTTAATGTTTCGATTTGATGATCTTTTTCCAAACAGATTCTATACTGGCCGGTTTTTCGCAAAGACGGGAGCACTTCTTCCAGAATCCACTCTTTGAATTTTACCGCTTCCGTCTTTTTAGAATTAAACATTAAAGCGTAGAGACCGGATTCCGATATAAAGATTGTATTTCCTTGCCAATTTCTCGGTAAGTCAAGGGGTTGGTCAAATTCCAACCCCTAGAATTCTTTCCAAATTTTTTTATATTTACTGTCGACATGATAATTAATTGCATTACGCGGGTCTTTATATTCTAAATACGTTGCTAGATCGACGGCTTTGAACCAATTCTGATATCCCGATCCGTCTGAGTTCGGTATAATTAAAACATAACATTCGAAGGTAGTTGTAACATCGTTACTACAAAAAGAAAATTTTTTATGAACAAGTGACATAACTACCTGTACTGATTCTTCGATGAGGAGTTTTTTGAGATAAAATTTGCAATAATTGGAAAAAAATATTAAGATATAATCGAGTATATATACAGTATATATAGTTTTACAATTCTGCATTGTCAATTGTTTGATTTTTTGTAAAAATCTTTTCTTCTAAAGGAAAAAGAAATCTATTTCCTTAAAAACAATCTCTTTTTTTTCTCTTCCACAAAACCTTTTTTCTTTCCACTGATTACATTTCCTTTTTCAAAAAAGGAAAAAAAAACTTTTATAATAAAAACCAATTTCTTTTATAAACGTAAACATTAAAACATATAAATAGGATATTTATTTTTATTTAAGAATAAAAAAAAAATCTTCTTTCTCTCTTTCAATATGTCATTTAATCAACTATTTAAAATATTAAATATAATCGACCATCGAATTACTATAACTAATTTTATATTTTTATTACACTATAAATATACAGTCGGTATATTAATTTTGTTGAGTTTATTGACAACTTCTAAACAATATTTCGGAGAGGCAATTCTGTGCAGCGGAACTCACGGTAAACGTCACCTCGCATCCGATTTCTTTAATACCTATTGTTGGATTCAATCTACATTTACTGTTAAAAAAGATGGTATTAATATCGAAATTCCCTATTCTGGTATAGCGAATTCTTCCGAAAAGGAACTCAGATATCACGCATATTATCAATGGATTCTGATCGTATTGTTTTTCCAAGCCTTCTTATTTTATATTCCTTATTATTTATGGCGATCTTGTGAAAATACAAAATTGAAAACGGCCGTAAATAAACTTTCGAAAGAAGAAGAATCAAATAATAATGATAAACTTTCGAAAGAAGAATTAAGTAATTACGTTAACAACAGCAACTGTTACGTAACTAGTTATATCTTATGCGAAATTTTAAATTTGATAAACATCGCGGGTCAAATGTATTTCCTAGATTTTATATTTAACGGAGATTTTTTTTACGTACGGATATCGCGTCCTAAATTTTATTCGAGAAACGGACCTATTAGAAAATCCAATGACGTCGGTATTTCCACGTATCGCCAAGTGCATTTATTATAAATACGATCCTTCGGGAAGTGTAGAAACTTCGAACATCCTCTGTCTTTTACCGATCAATGTAATTAACGAAAAAATATTTGTTTTTATTTGGTTCTGGTTTATATTTTTAGTAATTTTAAATTGCCTTAATTTAATCTACCGGTTTCTTATAGTTTGCTTTCCGACTATTCGTTCGTTTTCCTTAAAAACAAAATGTTCCCCGTTTCTTTCAAAACGAGAAATAAACGAATTATTAACCAATAAAAATCTCAATAACTGGTTTTTCTATGCTCTGTAAAAATGTAGGCAATATCCGTTTTGCTAATTTTATTAAAACAATAAATGTAAGAGAAGGAAAAAGTAAATTATTTAATTTATAAACTCAAGTGGTAAAAAAAAGAAGAAAAGAAAAAGAAGAAGATTAAAAAAAAATTTTTCTTCAAAAAAAAAAAAAACTTCCATTTCTCACATCCACGCGACGAAAGTAGATCACAGCTGCAAACCTCTTGGCTGAGAGCCAAGGCAGCGCGTGGCTGAGAGCAGAATGAGAATGAAAAAAAAAATCTCTCTTGCGGTCAGCGCTACAATATTGCTAGAGGATGAAAAAAGTAACAGCCACGAGCAGAATGAGAAAAATCACTGCAGAGAAAAGAGACAAGTGTCTGCGCCACAATGTTGCTAGTGGGCGAAAAAGATCACAAGTAAAAGATGAATTAATTAAATTAAAAGAAACTCTAAAAGAATAAAATTATATTCGCATTTAAAAGAATAAAATTATATTCGCATTTTTTTACCCAAAAAAAAATATTATTTCATTACCTACTATTATTTTATTTATTTTTTTTTAAAAAACTTGTATACCATAATAAATGTGCATGATTAACAATTTATTTCTGAATAAAAAAAATGGGTTGGATTCACTTCATAGATATTCGTTTTGACTGTTGTTAAAGAGCGTATGAATCTGAATTTTCTCGGAATTACGTTAGAAAAATATCCGATTTGTGTAGAAAGTCACATCTTTTTCCGAGGTTTTAATCAATGTATTATTATGATTATTATCGTAAATGAAGATGGAAACGCGATTTACTAGATCTACCTTCTAATCAAATAGAATACAAAAATCCGCCGTATTTAGAATTTATTTCTTTTTTTTTTGGAATAGACTGCAATATAATTAAGCTTAAATAAAATTATTTTATTAAAGGTTTTTTTTTCCTCCAAACGAAATATCATAATATTTGATTCCAACATAACCTAATAATATATTGCCAACATACCAAATAATTGTATTATGCATGTGTGTGTATGTGTGGTCATTCTTCGTTTATGTGACGTCATCAGTCGGAGCGAATATAAAAAGACGCAGCAAAACGCTGTCATTACAAATAAAAAAAAAAGTTTGTTAGCTGAATGGGAAGAGATCCACCACCAATATATTTCGGAAGAAAGAAGATAAGAAGGAACAATACACACCCCACAGAAAGAATTTCGGACGAAAGAAGATAAGAAGGAACAATGCAGAGAGAGATGTAATGGAAAATTACTGAAGGAGCAATTTGAGTTTTGAACTCGAATGAAGAAAACAACTATTTACGCGTGAGTACTAACTGTTCTAGTAGTATAAATTATCGTTTAAATATCGCGGAATGATAAAAGAACATTGTTCATTATTAAATTTGTTACAGAGCAAGTTTGTTTATGCTTCAAAATAATTATAATATTTCTTTATTTTGTCATTACTTTAAAAACTAATTTAAAATTTACTCTTGAATCAAGACTAATAAAGCGTTTTACTTACTTTTAGTGCGTCGTTTCCAGTATATTTTTTTTTTACAACTTCTAAATAGTGTCTGTGAGTGAAATTCCAATCTCGAGACTAGGCCGCAGAAAAGAGAAACTATAACAGAATGAAATTCCAATCTCGGTGAGACTACGCCGAAGAAAAGAAGTTAGGTACAATGAGTAATCTTGAAAACAACTGTCGTACTATCAATACAACTAGTTTAGAAAGCTTATTATCTTTGAAAGAACGAATAAAGACTTTCGAACTAGCGCTGTTTATTGATGGAAAACATAAATACTGCTACGCAAAAGCGGGATTTTTTTATACTGGCTACGAAGATAGATTAAGCTGTTTAATGTGTTGGCAATATTTCCGAATAAAGGATTTAGAAGAAAATCCGAATCAAGTCGAAGAACACTTTCGTGAATGTTCGAAATGAGATTATACTTGTTGCGATTGTTCACATGCACCTCATCGGCATTTTGAGTCTAAACCAACTCGTTCGGAATACAGTTCGAAAGAAAAGAGACTCAAAACATTCAAACGTTGTCCTTCGTTTTTGCCACCTATTCAAAATGAGCTTTCCGACGCTGGGTTTATGTACACCGGATTATCGGACTATGTTCATTGTTTTTTTTGTGGTATTATGCTAAGATTTTTCAATGCAGAACAAAATGATGTGTGGTTAGATCACGCGACATTTTCGGAGAAATGCAGTTTTGTATTAACATCCAAGGGGCTAGACTACATTCGGTCGATTCATCCTGTAAGTGAATTCAAAGTACAAGATGAAATTGTTCTCGATGAAACGATTAATAGATATATTCAAAATTCTCCCTGTAAAGAATTAGTACTTGAAATGAATACCGATTTTGATCTTTTGAAAAATGTGTTAAAAAGAGAGTACATGAAACATCATAACTTTGATTTTTTAAAAGACAATTATGAATTTTCATTAATTAAAGCAAAACAGAGATTCTTGGACAAATATATTAAATTTAGTTTAAAGAATTTTAAAGTTAAAAACTGAATCTTGGAAAAAAAAGTATGTAAACCATCGAATTGAATGTAATTCTCTTGGATTTTAATTTCCTGTAGTAATAAGTAAAATGTAGATTCTTGAAATGTAATCTTTTGGATTTTAATTTCCTGTCCAAAAGATTACAAAGTAAATTGTAGATTCTTGAAATGTAATCTCTTGGATTTTGATTTCTTGGATTTTAATTTCCTGTAGTAATAAGTAAAATGTATATTCTAGATTCTTGAATTAAGTTCCTGTAGTGAAATGTAGACTTTAAGGAAAATGTAGATTCTTGAATTAATTTCCTGTAGTAAAATGTAGACTTTAAGCAAACAGATTCTCTAATGTTAGTTATTCTTAAATTCTCTAATGTTACTCTTTATAAATAACGTTAAAATAAAATTTGTTTTATCAAAACAAAATGTACTATGTATACATTTATTAAGTATTATTTTATTTCTATTTATTTCTATTTTTTACAAAATAAAGTGAGATAAATTTCCACTTATTATTTATTAAGTAGGATAATTTCCACGATAATTTCCACGACATCCTATTATTTATTAAGTAGGATAAAATCCACGACATCCTAACAGCTGTTTAATACTGGTCTGTTAATTTTACATCACCATCCACAGTAGGTTACGTTCATCACATCAAAATCAGAAAATTAGTCGGAGGTTGTGATTACTTCAGAACTATAATTATGGCGGCAATCAGTTCTCAAAGATCTTCTGGCGGCAATCTAAACAAAAAACCAAGAGAAACATTTTTAAACACACACCTTGAGACTTGATTTGTTAAATATGCACTATTATTACTATAGTTATAGATTTAAAATAAGAAAGATTTACTAGATTTAAAAATAAAATAATTTTATAAAAGTTTTATTTAAAGATTTGAAATAAAAATGAAAGATAAAAATGTTTACTAGATTCAAGATAAAAAAAAAAGAAACTATATTCAAAATAAAAAAAAAGAGAAGATAAAAATATTTACTAGATTCAAAATAAAAAAAAAAGAAAGATAAAAATGTTTACTAGATTCAAAATAAAAAAAACATCATTTCAAAACATTTCTAACAATTTGTTCAGGCTCTTCTCTAGTCTGCTTTGATTCTGCATTACAGTGTTTTAGGTTGTAGTGAATCCAATCGACCAGATCTGGATGGAGTTAGTCTTTAGTAACTATTCTGGAAAAGAGGACAAAATTTCTTTGCATTAAATTTCTTTGCAGTTACAATAAAAAATGGAGTTAAAATAAAAAACATCAAATTTAACAAATTAGTAATTTATTAGTTTTAATGCATTAAATTTCTTTGCATTCTAATGTCCCGCGAACACTATGCAATTTTTCAGCAATTTAGTCGTCCGATTTTGACGTCATGAGCTGATATAATCAATAAACAGGCTCAAAACTGCTCGTGACGTCAAAATCGGACGACTAAATTGCTGAAAAATTGCATGGTGTTCGCGGGGCTTTAGACTTAAAATGGAGTTACAATAAAAAACATCAAAATTAACAAATTAGTAATTTATTAGTTTTAATGACATAATATCTTTATTCAAATCATATATATATATTTAAAAAAAAGAAATCTAGCTCTAGCTTTTACATATGTGATCGACAGTCGGTTAAAATTAATCTTATGAAACAAATTTATTAGTTTTAATGATATAATATCTTTATTCAATCATATATACATATTAAAAAAAAGTAATCTAGCTCTATAGCATAATATCTAAAAGCTAATGTGATCGACAGTCGATTAAAATTAAGCTTATGAAACAAAATATATTATATTTGTTAAAATTAAAATATTTACATTATATGATGCTGCGAAATAGTTCAAACAAATACGGGAAATCTCTTCCAAGGTAAAGTTTATTTGTCTGTTAAGCTATGATTAACAAAATTTAAAAAAAAAATTTTTCTTTTTTATATACACTAAAATAATAATGATAATTTTACTATAACAATTCTCAATGTAATTAAAAAAAATCAAACTTAACTTACCATATAGAATTATCCAGTTTTCTTTTCTTCTTTATTTAATACTAATCTTTGAATACTAATAATAGAGTTTTCTTTATTGAATACTAATAATAAAAGTTTATGTTTAATTTATTTAATTTTTTTTAAGCAATATTGATGAAATTAAGTTACTTATTAGTCTTCCTTCCGAGGGGAATGAATTTTTATGAAATCTTGTATAATTTTGGGAACGCCCGAATGCCGATAATTAATATCATAACCTACAACGGCTTTGGCTGCTAAACATTGTAAATTTATAAAATTAAAATAAGGTCTCATTTTCAATCTGTCTTCGCCTATGGCGGGAACACCTCGCGAATTTACTTGGTCTACGTGAGCCCCATTCGCCAACAATAATCGAATTCTAGGATTGTCGGCAAAAGAAACTCCGTAATAATTAACCAGACCGGTAAGATAATGTAGAGCGGTATTTCCTTCACAGTCGTAGGCGTTGACATCCGCTCCAAATCTTACTAAAGCGGCGAGTAATCTCGTTTCCCTAATTCGATTTTCTTAGAAAACATCTACCGTCTTCTCGCAAACGTGAATAAACATTTTCCGATTAAGCGTTCTCAATTTCAATCGTACGAAATCGTATACGATTCTGTTCAAATTTTCATCGGTTTCCGAATAGTCACTCGACGAGTGTAACTTTAAAAGGAAATCGTAAGCATGATGAAAATAAAAACCCCAGTTCCATCGTTTAACCTCGTTTTTGAGGTCTAGGGAACGAAAACCACGAATTAACAATTTTAACAATTTGGAAAAATTTTGATATAAAAATTGATCACAGGTATTATTATTAACAATTTCTACAACATGCTCCGCTAATACCTCTTCAGCTGTAATAAAAAAACTTAAACAGTTGTTTTCTAAAAAAGAATCTGGATTCAACAGCATTTCTACAGCTTCCGTAATACAAGTATACTCGCTTTATATTCGGTAAATAAGGCTAAATACTTTACGAATCTATAGAGAGATTCGCTAATATGAATTTTATTCGAATCGGTCATAAATTTTTTGTAAATAAATAAAATTTGTATCATCAATAAATCTTTTCTCGTTTCAATAATTTGCAAATCGGTTTCCGATTGGAATTCGTTTTGTTTCAAACGGTCGATATCTGTCGCATTTATTATTGTTGACCTTTCGCGCATATCATCCGACGACAAGAATTTTTCAATATTTTCGTCGTCAGGCTTTACAAAAATAATGTTATCATTGACATTGATTTAACTATACCTAATTTTTTGGATGGCCAATTTCCAATGTTCTAGTCCTTGTCTACAATAAAATTTAGAATATTTTAGATTGAAACTCAAATCAATTAAGCGCGCACCTGTTAATTTCTGCAAATCATTAATTTGATCCGGAGTGAAATTACTTTCGTTAAAATTAGCATTCGGACAAGAATTATCAAACAGATATTCTATCATATATTCCATTGGATTAGTAAAAATCTAGTTTTTGAGAAAAAAAAAGAAAAGAAAAAAAAAGATTAGTCTAAAAGAGTAAGTTTAATCTAATTACATTCTAGATTTAAAGCAAAAAAAAATTGGTAAAAAAAAAGTAAAATACTTTACATTCATCTGAAGTTAGTTGTACTGTTTTGCAAGTTGATTTTACAGCTGGTTGAGTCACGACCCAATTTCAAGAAGGTGGTTGAGCTTTGTGTTGACTTTTTTTTTTAACGAGAGAAGGTGTGGTTTAATATGGTCCTTTCTTTATCCAATGCCACCTAGCATTGGTCCATCTCAATCACCGCCACATTAATTATGCCTCAAATGATAGCCAATGAGATTGCAGATAACTGGAACGATGTTTACATTCTAATTCAAAGTTCAAGGAAAAGGGTCATTATTCGTATCAAATACATGTTTATTTTGGTTTTAATGGTCTCCAGATGTTTACTAAGACAAATTAATTGGGTTGCGACTCAAAAAAAGTTCTCGAGAGAAAAATTCTAATACTAGTGACCTGACTACTGGGTTTTTTTTTTGTAATTTTGGTAACGATTTAAACAATATATTAAAAGAAGCTTTTATAAGAATTAAATTGAATAAAAAAAGAAATGTAATAATGTATTTACGAAAACGACTGTCTTTCGCGGATTGTTTGAATGGTACAGCGACTATGTCGACAGGAACCCATACGAATATAAAGAAATGTACAGTCAAAATAAAGGAGTGATATACGTGGCCGCTACTCCCTCGATGAAATTACAGAATATTTTTAAAGTCGGATGTCCAAAAAAATGTTGAGATACATTTACAACAGTTGGCAACGTACGAAGATTATGAACTATTGTACGAGTATATTATTGCAATGACAAATTCAAATACGAGTTTCACATTCATCAATTACTCGCACCTTTTCATTTTAAACGTGAATACTACAAAATTCCTTCGGAACGATTAAACAATATCTTAAAAGAAGCGTATATAGAATTAAATAAATTAAATTAATAAAAAAAAAGAAATAATAAACTAGAAATAGTTTGTTCATTTCATTTTAATGAGAAGGATTGATTGTCTCTAAAGAATATCTCTCTATCTAAAAATGTTCTTTCAAACGAACCACCAAATAATTAACCATTTCATTAATCCAACCTATGAAAGAATATTTTATACCCATTTCAAATCACGTTAAGAAAGAGAAATAAAAAAAGTTGGTCGGATTTGAAAGATACCCCTTTCAAATGAACCGAATGATTAACCATTTCATTAATCCAGCCTATGAAAGAATATTTTATACCCATTTCAAATCACGTTAAGAAAGAATATCGAATGATTTGGTCGGATTTAAAGGGTTGCCTTTCAAATTTCAATACAAAACGGTCGCCACCCACTACAAGATATATTCATTTATTGTGTAATTAAGGTGTTGAAAGATATTTCAATAGGCATCAAGATCAATTCTTTTATTGTAAGATACCAATAAAAAGATCAATTCATTTATTGTGTAATTGAGATGTTGAAACGTATTTTAATTCAAATCAGTGGCCGAGTTTCCACAATAAATGAATTGATCTCGTTGTTGATTGAAATAACAAAATCAATTCATTTATTATTAGTTTATCTCTTATTATTACTTAGTATTTATTGTTCTCTGAATTTTAAACAATTTGATGGGTTTTTGGATTCACTCGCTCAGCAGGCGGGTCCAACTACTGCATATCAGAGCTTCAAAAGTTTTTAAACAATTTGATGGTTTTTTGGACCCCACCGCCCAGAAGATGGGTCCAATCTACTGTATATCATAGCCTCCAAAGTTATGATGTTCTTTTTTTTTTGGACCCCACCGCCCAGAGGATGGGTCCAATCTACTGTAATATATCATAGCTTCTAAAGTTTTGACAGTCTTTTTTTTTTAGATCCCCACTGCCCAGAGGATGGGTCCAATTTACTGTAATATATCATAGCTTCTAAAGTTTTGATAGTCCTTTTCTTTTTTTAGATCTCCACTGCCCAGAGGATGGGTCCAATTTACTGCAATATATCATAGCTTCTAAAGTTTTGATGTTCTTTTTTTTGGACCCTCCGCCAAGAGGCTGGGTCCAATTTACTGTAATATATCATAGCTTCTAAAGTTTTTAACGAACAATTTGATAGTTTTTAATACTATTCAAAACATTTATATTTTTGTTTTCTCTTTAGAATTTTTTTTGTGAGTAATGAAAAATTTTAATTCTTAGGAAGTATACCTATATATAAAGAGACTTATTATCTATATTCTTTTAAATATTTTTTGGTTACACTCTCATATCACGTTGTTCCATCACATCTCAAACTACTTTGAATCTCACTTTTTGTCGCACACTAAAGAAAAGAAAGACAATAATAATGTCCTTATCAAAACAGACGTTTAACATTTCAGAAAATGTAGAGTTGGATTGCTACATTTTCGAATTTATAAACGACCGTGGAATTCAAGAATTTTGGATAAGAGGCCTAGACGCAGCTGAAATTTTAGGGTTTAAAAACACAAACACTGCCATTAATAATAATGTTGAAGCGAAATGGAGAAAGGATCGGTTGACTTTAAAAAAATCTCTATCTGAAATTATTTATTTAAATATACCGAAATATTGGAAATCGAATTGTATTTTTATTCATGAATCAGGACTATACGAATTAATAATGAAATCGAATAAGCCTGAAGCAAAACAATTTAAAATTTGGTTCTTGGAAGAAGTGATACCCACACTTCGAAGAGAAGGTACCTATACTATGTCGAATTCAACGAACCAACAACTGCAAAGACTTTCAGCATCCTTATTAGAACAGATTGAACTAAATAAACTTAAAGATAAACAATTACAACTTAAAGATGAATATTTAATGAAACAACTCGAAATTAATAAGGATAAAGATAAACAAATTGAGATCATTAACGGAAAAATGTACAATTTATGCGAATCTACAAATAGACTGGTTGAAAAGATGTTAGAACAAAAACCCCGCATCGCCGTAATGCCGGACAACGAAGGAACCAGACATTTGTTTAGAGCCTCTAAACAGAAGAATAAAGAAGAAGACGAAGAATGTGAATACAAAATGCTACGCGTGCAAAAAAGAAGTTTGCCCGTCGCTATGAAAAAAATCAACGAAGAAGAATACGAATTAGTCCTCCATAAAAACAACATTCCTAATGCGATTAATATATTATCGAAAGTCAAAGAGATATTAAAATCGCGAAATATTCCGTTTAGAGTCAATTACAATTCGATAACATTCAAAGAACAAGAAAAAAGGTTTTTCTAAAGTATTTTAATTAATATTTTAAATAATGAAAACGACGATATTCATAACGAAATTACTAATACTACTAGTGCTATCGTTACAACTAAAAACAATATTCATAATGAAATTACTAATACTACTACTGCTATTGTCACAACTAAAACCAATGTTTAATTATTCTTTGTAATCTAGAAAAAAAAAAACCATTATTAATTACACGCTCTACACGTTTGTTTAGAACAGTGAAGTCTCAATTATACTTATAAGGAATTTCTTATTCCAGGCAAAAACTTTCAAATTTTTTGTTTTTTTGTAACTCGTTTTTTTTTATTATTTTCCAGATCCGTGTGTTTTTTTTCTCACTTTCCAAGTTCACGAGCGGCGAGCAGGAAATTATTCTAACAGTCAGCGCCATTTCCTACTAGCGGACAGAAAAGAAATCAGAGCAGCGAACAGAAATAGAAAGAGATTAAATTCAAAAACCTCTAATAGTAGTCATATCGCGGATAGAAAAAATTTTTTGTTTCCATCAGAGATTTTTATTTCATTATTACTAAATTGAAATTTAAAGCTTTAAATTAAAAAAAAATAAAACTTTCATTTGAAAATTCGACTGTGGCAGAGACTTTTTGAATATATTATAAATAATTCTTCTGAGAACTTTTAAGTTCTATTTTTTATTTCTATTACATAAATACTTTATCTAGAAAAAGAAAATAAATTCAAAAATAATATTGTTGAAAAATAACGGACCTTATCATGTTACATATAATGATAAATATCATCCAAACTAAAGTGTTCAATAAAGACCAATGTTGATGTTCGTTAAAGATACCGATTAAAACTAAACATAAAACGATTATTGGCACGATCGTAACTATAATTCGTAAAATATGGATGACCGAATGCAATAATTGAAAATTAGCAAATTTGGATGAAAAATAATTCTTAATTTCTGCAAAAGATTTAGTTTCTCGATGATGTTCGACAAAAGATTTATTTTGCTTTTGTTGGTCGACAAAAGACTCATTTTGTTGATGATGGTCTTCTCCATTTTTATTACTAGTATTATTTGGTATAAATTTATTTTTATCTTTGTAATAAATAAAAGGAGAAAAAGATTTCGTTTTTTTAACTGGTTGATTTGACATTATTTATTTTTTTTGGGGGGGAATCAATTATTTGCATCTTCGGAAAAGAAGAAGAATAATAATAATAAATATAAAATTATAAATAATAATACGATGAAACAAGCTATGTATTTAAGGTACAAAAGAATAACGTATTTTGTGTTCAAAAAAACGTGTTTTTTTAGTTCTTGGATATCTTTTTCCCTATCTTTATCATATTTGTCACGCAGCTACATTGTCAACAAGTCGATGGGGGGAAAATCTTCCCCTTCGCTACTATCTTTGGATCTTTGCGCTTACTTCTTTGGATAGTATTTCGCAGATGGTATCAACTGCTCATGATACTCTTTGTAAAAAATGGTACGTGGTCGAATCGACGCAGATCGGAAAGGGTCTCTGCCACAATTTCTTTTTTCCTTTTTTTGCAGGCGAAAAAAACAACTCATTTAAATCCAATTTATACTTATTGGATGGACAAGTACAGTTGTTCATCGTCGGTATTTCTGTGAGGGCGTTTAATTCTATTTGTCTGTCTTGACAGAGCTGTGGATTTTTGATTTCGCAATGAGGACCGCCGAAATATTCCTTTAATAAACAAAAACAATTGCAGTGATCCGTGGAATCTATCGGATCTTTGGAAAACAGTACCACCCCGCCATTTTTCAAATTACATTTTTCCATTTTCGCGTCGTATTCCGCGCTAGTTTCGATACATTTATTCATTTTGCAGCGGATGTTCGCGGCGGAAAAACATATCATCTGACAATCGCTGTCTTGTTGGCAGAAAACGCGAGTTTCGTTACAATCTTTTTTTTGAGACAGCCGATCAAACCATCAATTATCGATAACGGGTTTTAGTTTCTTTGTTGTCGTTGTTATTATATGATCAACTGGAAATGTAAATAAATTGGAACAATGAACTAATATCAACAGTATTACGAAGAGAAAAATTTATAAAAAGATTTTCAAATTAATTATCATATTGAGAGAAATATTTTAATTGCAAAAGATTTCCAACTTAATCATCATAATGAGAGAAATATTTAATTGTTTTTTCTTTCTTTTTGTACAAATATTCTCGTAAATTGAATTGTTCGTTTTTTATAAAATCGTTAATTTGATATCGCATTAACAAAATAAAAGAATAGAAACTAAAAACTAAAAGTAAAAAAAAAAAAAAATAGGTATCGAACGATATGAAGTATAATCATATTTTTTTGTGTAATCTAATTAGTTAGTAAAAAAATAAAAAAAAATAAACTTGGTCCATCATTCCATTTCTGAGATCTTGGTTTTTTTTTTTTTTAGGTGGCAATACAAGATACGTTAGTTTAATCTTTTTGTTTACTACGTTAGCGTTTATAACATTTAGCTGAATTTTATCCTCTTCTTTGACTTCTAAACCGTTATATTTAATGAGAGTTCCTGTAGCATCAGTTCTATCTAACCTAAGAATAGGGTTCGTATTGATTAGAACGTAAATGCAGAAACCTGTAATACTTTTTACATTATCATTGGCTGTTAATTTAAATCCAAATAATATTCCCTTCGTTCCTAATTCTCGTTCATCAGAGTGAATATTTGTTAAAGTGGATGTAGTAACTTCAATGTCAGTTGTCGTGCTGTTTATTTGATTGAAAACTAAATCGTCTTTTCGTGTAAATAATATTTTAGAAGATAATTTTGCTTTATTCGTTGCGATTGGTTTTTTTCTAATGAAAGTTATGTAAATAAAATAAATATTGGTGCAAACCTATACGATAACTATTAACAAGACAATTAAAAATTTACTGAAATCATAATAGTAGATGTTTTTTTTTATAATATTAATAGCACGACCCCCCTTTTTTTTGTAGTCTATTAGTTAGTAAAATATTTTTTTTTCCTTTCAAAAGGATACTATTTCATTTCTTCAAATACGTTTCATTCACTATTTATTATTTGGCAATATAATATACGTTAGTTTAATTTCATCGTTTGCTTTGTTAGCATTTATAACATTTAACTGAATTTTATCTTTTGTTTCAACTTCTAAACCGCTATATTGAATGAGATTTCCTGTAGCATCAGCCGCATTTAAACTCAGAATAGGATGTTTATTTATTAGAACGTAAACACAGAAACCTTCAAGAGTTTTTATGTTAGCAGTAGCAGTTAATTTAAACCCACATAGTGTTCCTTTTGTTCCTAATTCTTCTTCTGCAGACTCAATATTTGTATCAGTAGTCCCAGTAATAGTAACTTCATTTGACATGCCATCTGCTTCCATGAAACTTGCATCGTCTTTTCGTGTAAATAATATTTTAGAAGTTAATTTTTCTATAGTGCTGTTAACATTATTACTCGTTGCAGCGGTTTCGACTGGTTTTTTCTTAATGAAAGTTATATAAACGAAATAAATATTGCCGCATACCGAAACTATAGCTACAAA
>JAFIDM010034604.1:785843-804644 GCA_023159025.1 Thereuonema tuberculata | reverse complement strand
TGGTATTTTTAAAAGATCGTATTGCAAACGAGTTTTTTCCTTTTCGTCCGGAGACGCTCGACCCTTGTTTAAGAACTGATACAAACCCAACATTTCGCTTTTTAACGCCTTCTCTATTAATTTCTCAATCTGGCGAATTAATATACTTCGTAATTCTTTATCAGGATTGTGTAAAAAAATGTCGTAGAATTCTTCTTTTGCCTGAATGTTGGGATATTGATAACGATCACATTGAATGGATTCTTCGATATAATTTTCAAAAGTTAAGTTGCTATCGTCGCTTTTTAAAACTTTGTAATTGTAATCGGCGTATATTTTTAATAAATATAAATAATTTGTGTAATTTAAAAATTTAACAATATCGTTTCCATATTTTAAAAATTCGGCAGATAGATTAAAATAATTTTTACCCACCTACCGTCTTATATAATTCGTGAGACAAATTCAAAATATCATTTTTTAAATTCGAATAAGGTTGCAACAATCTATCTAAAGTTTCTTTTTCTGTTTCGAAGAACACGTGTTATAAATAGACATTTTTTTTTATAGTATTTAAAAAAAAAATATGGGTGTCGTAACTTCGCAATGCGGTATTTTTATTTATTTTTCTCCGAAATACGAAGAATATTTAGCGCTGGTTTATTTTCGACATCAGCCGTATTTCTTTTCCGACGTTGTTAAAAGTTTTAACAACAGGTTGCCTTCTTTTCAAGAACAACGAGATATATGGAATTACACTACAAGTAATACGAAAAAGACGCGTCATTTCGAAGACAGCGTTGGGTTTCCTAAAGGAAGAGGCGATAATTTGGAACAAGTTTTTCTAGAAGTAAAACAAGAAACTGGCTTCCGCATTAGGAGAGAAGACTGCGAAAAAATTTATCCAAACATGTACAATTTTACTTATAAAGCATTAGACAATAGGGATTACCGCATAGACATTCACTTAATTTTATTGAGATCGAAGCCGCTTCGTTTCGATCAAGGCGAAACTTATTTGTTCTATTCCAAATGGAAAACTTTATGCGATGTCGAAAAGATCTTTCGGGAAAGAGAAAAATGCGATCCGAAACTGTATCATTATTTGAAAGCCATTAAAAAAACAAAACAAATTCTTGTTCCACCTACACCATAGGTTTAATTTCTACGGTCTACACTTTGAAGACTTCCGGTGGAAGAGAATCGGCTACGTCCTGCAAGTTAGTCGACTCTATAGGCGAAGTATTGTCGTATATTATAAAAACGCGAAATTGCAAAGGCAAATAGAAGCGCCGCTTAAAATATTTTATTAACGCCGGTTTTAAAAACGGTTCCCAAGCATCGGTGAAATCCCAAATACATAGAAACTGGTAGCGTAAAAGATAGAGATAAGCATATATTAAAAAACAGGTATCGTTATATTTAGCACCAATTTTCAAAGACGCCAATGATAAACTATCTTGATACGACAGTCGTACAATCGCGTACCAGTTTGTGTGATAGCCACCAGATTGGTTAGAGCGATAAATTTTAATACAAGGTTTGTTAACGATTAAATCGTAATTGTTATTCATCAATTTTTCGTTAATAGTATTGTTTTTATCCTCCGTATCTTTTTGTTGAGTCAAGTAAAATAAATACGGATAACGAAAGGGAGTCGTAGAATACAATTTGCGAGATAATCAATATATCAGTTTATTGAAATTGGGATTAGCCTCGCTAATGCTAATAATGTTTTCACCTCTCTTTTCGAGTAGCAATTGTTTGAATAAACGGTGCTCTAATTCGCAAAGGGACGTGTCGATGTCTTTGGAAGAATATTTACCTTGCAACAAGTAAACTAAAATAGAACAAGGGGTAACGTCTGTATTTTGATTATAAGAAATTGTTATTTTATCGTCCTGTATTTCTTTCCATTCAGTATGTAATTCCAACCATTGGTACGGTACGGGAAGATGTAATATCGTGGATTGATTATTAGATAACGAATAAAACAAAATATGAATCGAATTCATTATTATTATTTTTTTTTTAAAAAAAAAAAAAAAAAAAAAATTACAAAAAAAAAATCGTATCAATGCCTTCTGAAAATTCTGTCTTGAATACTTCTTTTGATTCAGAAGCGAGTACATCCAATTCTCCATTCCATTCTATCGTCGACCTAAGTATCATTCCGAACCCGAATAATAACGACGATCGGACTTTTTCGTATTATAATCCAGAATCCTCTCATCAATGGGTGAGATTAACTTCAAAACAAATCAAGGAATTACCGGACGACCATCTGCGACAAAAATATAAAATTTTATACGAAAAAACAAGATTAAGTAGAAATAACGGACCCCCTTATACAACTACAGAGGAGATGTATAATGAAATGAGCGAAATTTTAAACGAGTTACAACAACGCGATAGTAATACCAGAATATCTAATAAGAAGACCTCCGTGGAAATTGACGGTTACAGTGGCGATCTCTTTTTTTTTTTCAATTCCAATTTCGAGAATATTACACATTAAGGCGTTGCGACACATTAACGATAAAAACTGTAAATGTGTACTACCTCATAGAATCATAGAACATTTTCCCCAAATGTCAAAAATATACGAATTGTTCGGAAATCAGCGCAGTCAATCGATACCTAGCATATGTAAGACTTGTCTGTTGGCAAAATTCGGCCTTTTCGAAACGGACGATGAATATTTCTTCCAAGAGATGACGTGCTTCTCGAGAAAAGGGATGTTGACCGATTGTTACTATAGAGCGGTCAAAGTGAGCGACGTCATCTCGAATAAAGGACTCGTATTTTCTAAGAACATTTTAATTATTCCGTCGGGACAAATTTTAGCCGACGTGTTCATGTTAAATTCTCAAATGTTGTATTATAATCGATACTGTCCACCTGTTGTGTCCGTTCACTATAAAAATACCGCGGAGGGAAATATAGAGCGGGTCGATCTGGTGATGAACCCTTATTTGTACAGCTATTTTTATAACTATTATCATACGGTCATCAATTCGTTCAGCCCTCGCAGCAACATGTTCCGATTGCTCGATTTTCGTAATTTCGACATTGAACATTTCTGTTTAAGTCAGACCTCGGACACAGACGAGTGTCTGGCCATGATTTTGGAATTTGAAATTTATTTAATGGGACAGATACTGCTGCCTACGATCCGCAAAAGCAACTATGCGAAAACATCGACCTACTTACAGCTGGGCAAATCGGAGAAGCGGTTTCAGTTTGCCTGGTGTGATAAGGTGAACGAGCCAGAAAGTATTAACAGTTCGAAACACCAGTACGGCGATTTGTGTCTTATGCCCGAACACGATTGGCATAAAAGAATTATCAGCCAAGACCCTTATGATAGAGCCATCACCAGTGGGATGGAGGGTTTGTTACATTTGACCGCGAGGCTAATGCAATTTACGCATCAGGTCATATTGGAAAGAAGGCCTAATTTACAGCATTATTTCCGCCACAGCGGAGAAAAAATAAAGAGTTATTCCATGTTCCATTTCTCTTTTTACACGTTGCCTTCCAATATTTTCATGAATAACTCTTGGAATTACGTTAATAGTTACAATGATATTTATATTCCAGAAAAGCAATCACCGGTAATTCAGTTCAAAAAAACTGCTGCTCCTGCTGCTGCTGTCGGAAAAACCTCCTCCAATTCGGCTGAAAAACTATCCTCTTCTTCTTCCAAATCTAAGAAAGAACTCTATTCGAAATTAGATTTTCAGTCCATGGATAAAGAAGACAAAGTACACAAGGGTAGAGATATCTGTCCTTGTCCTGTGGAAAAGAATGCCTGGAAATTACATTATATTCCCCAACACGAATACAAAAAGGAAAAAGACATGTCTAAAATTAACGTGGTTATTTATTGGTTACCGAATACAATTTCGCTAGAAGGCGTTGGATTAGTTAGTACAGAAAATATATGTTCAAATAATTTATTAATAAACGATTACAAAGTCAATTTAATTGATTATCAAAATTACAAAATAGATTCGATACCGTTTCAAATCAACTACAACATATCTAACTCTCAGCTAATGGATAACATGGGACAAGTCGACTTTACTAAATTTGCAAAAAGAGATCCTTACCGATACAGACGGCATTAATTAATCACTTCCCAGTCGAGTCAAATCCACCGATTCCTCGTTCCAGTTTTATCTTTTCCAGTTGAGACGCTCGTGTATTAACAATTGAGCTATTCTGTCACCTTTTTCAATAGTATAACGTTCGTTGCTGTTATTGACTATTAGTATTCGAATAGAACCACGATAATCCGGATCAATTACAGCCGTTTTAACGTCGATACATTTCCTATTTAAACTGCTTCTACCTTCTACGGTAAAATAAAACTCGTTATTTTTAGGTTGCAAGCACAGTCTGGAATCAATTTCGCGAGATTCATTAGCATTTATAGTTATTGTTTCCAGCGAAACAGTCTGGAATCAATTTCGCGCGATTCATTAGCATTTATAGTTATTGTAACCAGCGGAACCGGTTGTTGCTTGTTTAAGGTTGTTATTAATACTACTGTTATTTACTTCTTCTTTTTCGTTTATATAATATATAATTTTAGGAGGAGCCATCGTCGTTGCGAGGCAGTTAAAAAAAAAATCACTTCTTATATATACTTTTTCCGATTTATAAATCTATGACCAATTTTTTGTTTAATTCCTATTTATATAATATAAATAATTACTTTTTACATAACTGTCTTATATACTTTTCGATCTACAAATATAGCTCTATTGCATTTTTTCTCCATTCCTTTTATATAACATAAATAATCACTTTTTACATAGCTGTCGTGAGAACGTAGTAACAAATAAGGGTGGAAAAAAGAATTATTATTATTATTATGTTTGTATGTTTCAAATCTTGGGTTTCCCCAGCAAAAACAATATGACGGGTCAAGGACCAAAGCACATACTGCCAAGTGTAAAGATGTGTGCAAGAACGATTAGGGATGTGTGCTTGTGTCCATAAATTTCCTAACTATGCGTGTAGTGTTGAGTACCACAGCCTTCTGCAGTTGTGCATAAGTGTTTTTGTGAAGTCCAAGTGTGCTGAGACTGTGGTGCAATGTGTGAGGCACCAGACCAGTGGCTGACAAAACGATGGGTACAACACGTACTCGATCCTGCCTCCACTGCTTCTGGAGCTCGTGTGCTAGATCAGTGTATTTACTGATCTTGTCTGCGTGAGTTTTCTGCATGTTCTTGCTGATAGGCACTGCAATATCAATTACATAGGTCTGTTTGTTGACCTTATCAACAAGTGTGATGTCTGGTCTGTTGTGATGTATGGTTTTGTCTGTGTGAATGGGGCGGTCCCAGTATAGTTTATATGAGGGTGATTCTAATACGCTTTGTGATATGTACTTGTAGTACGGGACCGTGCTCTTAATAAGTGAATGTTTGTGTGCTAGTTGTTGATGAACGATCGATGCTACCTGATTGTGTCGGTGGAGGTAGTCTGTTTGAGAGAGAAGGGGACAGCCTGATATTACGTGGTCGATCGTCTCATGCGTAGTGTGGCATTTCCTGCATTTGTCGTCATGTGTGTTTGCATCGTGTAGAATGTGTTTCTTGTAGTTGCGTGTGGAGATGACTTGGTCCTGTATTGCGATCATGAACCCTTCGGTCTCCCCAAACAGCTCACCACTCGTCAGCCATCTGTTCGACGCTTCCATGTCGACATGAGACTGGCTGAGTTCGTGATGATGTCTGCCATGGAGTTCCTTACGAGCCCATGATTCACGCAGCTGCTGAGTGTGGGTGTCAGGGGTGGTGAGTGTTGGAGAAGAGTTTTCGAGGTTCAGGGGTGTAAGGTGTGTGTCAGCCTTGACAATGGCTGAGTGAAGTAAGGAGTCTTCTGCTCTTTGGTGGAAATGTTCCCTAAGTGTATGTACTTGTTTTTCGTGTAGGGTGATGAGGTTGATGAGTCCTCGGCCTCCCTCCTTGCGGGGAAGAGTCATCCTTTCCGTAGCGGACTTGGGGTGGTGCATGTTGTGTTTCGTGAATGTAGTGCGTGTTGCGCGATGTAGTGCTTCGAGTTCGGTGTTTGTCCATGGAATTATGCCGAACGAATATGTTAGTGTGGGAACGGCAAAAGTGTTGATAGCTTTGATTTTATTTCTGGCGTTGAGTTGTGTTTTGAGGATTTTGTGAACTCGAGCAAGGTATGTGTTCTTCAGTGCATTTTTGATGTTTGCGTTGTCAATGACGCGCGCTTGCTGGAAGCCCAGGTACTTGTAGGTCTCTCCCTCTTCCATGGATTGGATGGCCAAACCATGGTCCAGTTCAAAACACTCCAAATTCGAAGTCTTCCCACGTATTATGTGTAACTTGCGGCATTTGTCAATTCCAAATTCCATCTCAATGTCTTTGGTGAACTGTGTGGTGGCTTGTAGTAAATTAGTAAGTTGTGCATTGTTTGTGGCATAGAGTTTAATGTCATCCATGTAGAGTAAGTGTGTGATTTTATATGGTGTCACAGTGCCTGTGGTAAGCCTATAACCGTGTTTTGTGTTATCTAGTATATGGCTCAGTGGATTCAAGGCGAGGCAGAACCAAAGAGGACTCAAGGAGTCTCCCTGGAAAATACCTCTCCTTATGGGAATGGGATCTGTAGTGATGGAGGTGTTAGAGGTGCGTAGGTGTAATGTTGTGTTCCAACTCTTCATCGTGGCAGCTAAGAATGCCGTTATCTTGGGGTGTATTTTGTAGATATGAAGAGTGTGTAGGAGCCAGGAATGAGGGACAGAATCAAATGCCTTCTTGTAATCGATGTATGCGATATGTAAGCTCCTATTCTTCGCGCGTGCCTGGCGCAGGATTACAGAGTCAATAAGGAGTTGCTCCTTACAACCCTGGGAATTCTTGCAACAGCCCTTCTGCTGTTCGGAAAGAATGTTATATGTCTCGATGTGTGTGTAGATCTTGTCTGCGAGGCAGGAGGTGAGGAGTTTGTAAAGTGTGGGGAGGCAAGTGATTGGGCGATAGTTTGCAGGTTGCGCTGTTTCAGTGTTCTTGCTCTGTAGGTATGTGACACCCTGTGTGAGGAAACGAGGCATATGTTCTGGGTGTTGGATTATGTCAGTGAGTGTAAGCGCTAGTTTTCCATGCAGGGACGTGAACCTCTTGATCCAGAAGTTCTGGACTCCGTCTGCACCAGGAGCCTTCCAGTTGTGTGCATGTTTTAGTGCTGTCTGTATGTCTGCGAGAGTAATCTCATGGAAGGACATGCAGGGTAAGTGTTCAGTGAGTTGCTGTTCCTCTGTTATCCATGGTGCTTTATCATTGTGGGGGATAGGGTTTGACCACAGAGACGACCAGTATTCATGTAAAGCCTCGCTGTTGGGAGTGTTTGTGTTACTTGCAGTAGAGGAAGATGTAAGGGATCTGTAGAATTTTTTATTATTATTATTATTATTATTATTATTATTATTATTATTATTATTATGTTGTTGTTGTTGCCACTGCTGCTGTGGTATTTCTTCAGTTTTTAAAACTTCCTTTTTTCAAATAGATACTAGGATCATTACAGCAGGTGCAATTAAACGTATGACAAAAATTGCTACTGTCTGTGAAAAGTTTTCGGCTCGAAAAATTACAGACGGGACAAATCTCCTGTCGATTATGTTTCGATGAAAACAGATGAGTTTTTTGATCGTTGTCGCATAAGAATATATTGTTATTATCGACATCATCAAAGGTAGATGCGACGCTTTGATAGTAGATTAATACTGGTTGTGATCTTTTACGACAATGTGGACAGTACGCACATTTCATGGCGCATTCGATACAGACTACGTGAAAACATTCGAAAAACATAACGAAAGACCGATTAAAAAAATCATTTTCTTCGTCTAGCAACATACTGCCGTGAATTTGACATTGAAAATGAATGGTGTAAGGATTTTTGGATTTTGAATAATCTACTTTCGTTTTTTTTGCTGTTACGCAAGAAAGCTCGAGGACAATAAGGAAAAAGATTATCGTGTAGTGTTAAATTTTCTCGTTGAGTTGAACAACAAGAATTGGTATCGCTATTCGGAGAGAATGCAATAATTATAACTTATTATTTATTTCCACCGGTGTTTATTTTTTTATGTAAATGAATAAAATTCACTAATATATTTGGAATCCGGATGTAATCTATATTATTTTTAACCATAATTTTACTAGCTAGACACTGCAAAGGTAAAACGTTGGCAAAAAAAAAAAAATTTTTTTAAATATCGAACGGTGTTTCACCGTCATTATTACTAATTTTTTTTCGGTAAGCCAGTATTTATAATGAAATAACTGGTAATGAATATTATCGATCCTTATTTGTAAAGGTTGCCTTCTATAAAACAGTTTTTTTCGTTAAAGAATCTAAAAAGCGTCTTTTGCATTTCTCTTTATTTATTTTTTTTTACACAATATTATATAAAGAGTGAAATTTATTATTTATTTTATTTTCCCTTTTTTATATAAAAAAAAATAATATGATAGACACCGATTTATATATTTCTATCGAAGGAAATATTGCTTCTGGAAAAAGAACTTTTATTGAATATTTAGAAGAAAATAGTCAATATATAAAAGTTAAAAGGGATATGTTAAATTTTCCAAAGGAATATATACATCGGTGGAGTGACACGAACGGTGTAAATTTATTAGATAAACTTTATAATGATCTGCATAAATGGTGCACCGATTTCCAATTGAATGCAATTTCGACATTTTTGCAAAGAGAATATAAGGGAAAAGATAAAACAAAAATTTATTTTCAAGAAAGATCTCTATATTCCTGTCAACAATGTTTTACCTACAATTTCTACCGTATGAATTACATGTCCGAATGGGACAACAATACATTGGAAAACTTGTTTTAATCGACGAAAACTTATTATCCCATGAATAAAACTAATAGTTTAATTATATTTTTTAATGTAGATTTAGAAACAATTTCAGAAAGAATTTACAAAAATCGCAAACGTCCAGAAGAAGTAGTTTGTGATAATAATTTAATGTCTATCGAATACTTAAAATCTTTAAATAGAATCTTTACAGAATGGGTCGAAAAAAAAATTGATTTTGCCAACTGTTATTATTAAAAATAAGGATTACGGTAAAACGTTAGATGAAATAAATAGATTTCTTAAAGAAAAAAAATCGAAATTAACTTAAATATATATATTTCCCCTTCTCTTTCTTTTTTTTTCAAAGTTACAATGAAAAGATATAGCTTTTTTAATAAAAAAAAATTTTTTTTAGAGGGGGAGACCAAAAAAAAAAATTATACAACTAAAACAGGTTTGATTACTGTCATTTTAAATACAATGATTGTTCGTTTATTCATGACAAAAAGATAAAGGCATATGAAAATGGCAGCAATAAGAAGAAGAATATCAGGATACCCGGCAACACCAGAAAGTAGAAAAAGATATTACGACGTTTCTATAATTATTCAATTGAATAATACATTCTATAATTATTCAATTGAATAATACAAAGAATTGTTCAGTTTAAACGCGAAGGAACAAGAAATTATCCAATCTGAAAATTAAAGTCGTAAATTTTTAAAAAGAATGAATGAACGAATCTAATAAAACAGTTTAAGATCAACTTTTAAAAAAAAAATTAAAAATAAATTTACACAATTATTAACCTTGTAATGTTGTTTATCTTATTGAAATGTGAATAAATTGAATATATCTGTTTTTTATTTTTTTTTATATTTATTATTAATAATAACAACAATCTTTCAACAGAAAAAAAACACTTTGCTCAAAAATATTAATATTTTCATATAAAAAAATCTGTACAATTTAAATACGATACGATTTTACATTGAATTTCATAAGGTACAGAAATGTTTTCAAATAACATTCTATGTTTCTCTAAAATAAAATAATCTTGAAAAGAATGTAGTATTTTAGCTTTTTCTTTTTTTTTGTAAATATGAATTAAATCGAATAAATTGTTGTTGATAATAAACATTAAATATAAATAAATCATCGATAGCTCTTCTTTACTTATAAACGTTATCTCCTCCATGGCTCTATCCGACTCCTTTCTTAATAATACTTTTCTCGCATACCATCCTGTTTTATGCCGAATAAATTTATTATTTTTACAATATAAATTTATTTGTTTCTCAAAACGACGACTATATGCAAAAAAATACTGAAACGTTAAATTTTCTATCCAATTATTTCGATTAAACAATTCGGTTATTTCTTTTTTTATTCTACTTTCATCTTCAATATCTGTTGATTGATTAATGTAAGGAATAGATATGTAAAATTCCCTTATAGAATTATTTTTTTTTTAAAATCTCAAGATACTAATTACTAAATCTACGTTACTCTTATTGGATACTTTCGGATAGATTATTGTGTTATAGAAATCAAGCGTCAATACAGTTAAATTACAATTTAAATTGTCGAAAACGTGCATAATATCCAATAAATGTATTTTAGATTTTACTATCACTTCCAAGGTCTTCAATCTCCTAAAAGTACTGTCATTTCGAAACAGATCAACTAATGAATCGACAAAATCCAAATGTAAATTAATTTCCAATTCTAAGCTTCGAAGAAATGGAAAATTATGAAGAGTTGCGATAGGAACCCCATCAAACTGCCAAACAGTTAATTTTTCAACTTTAGACAAATCTATATTAGGAGGAGAAGAGCAACTTGTATCGTCTAACTTTAAACACGGTGCGTTGCACTTTTAATGGATCCGTTGGTTATTTCGAATTTTTTTATTCCAACTTTCGAGTTCAATAATCTAAAATGCATATTTATTTTTTGAATGTTATTTTTAGGTAAATTATTATTTCGTATTATATCCTCGTCAATCGTAACTAATCCAATTGAAAACATTTTCATCGCGGGTGGTAATTTTTCTATTAGCGAATACGCTGACTGTAACGAAAAATTCTTACAATACCCTTTTATAATGAAAGACTTTAGTTTGGAGTGACATTTCAAACTGGGGATATCTTCGATATCTCGAGCACTAAAACACCCCGAATCAAATTTGACGTATTCGATATTATTGATATTATTTAAAAATAGCGATTTCAAGAGATTTCTTGAACAACGGAAATAAAAATCTTTCATTTCGAATCGCCTCAACGATATTATTTCTTGGAGAAACTTGTTCATACAATCGCTCGTGATAATCGTCGTGCGAAAGACATTTTTAAGCGATAAACCCTTCCAGTTTATGTTTTTCCACCACAGTTGAAATTTTTCTAACAGGAATAAACTGATATCGCACAATTTTAATGTAAATTCAATTTGTTTTTCTCTGACAATATCTAATACAGTATACAACAGAAACAAAAATTCGTCAAATAAAAAATTAAGAATTAATTCTTTTACTGTGGAATTAATTTGTAGGCAATTGATAAATTCATTCATACGTGTTTTTGAATGTACGGAAATTTTTATAGTTTTGATCGAACAGTTTTTATCGTATTTTAAATAGTTTTCTAACAGGTTCATGGAATTATTATCTTCTTCGAAATGATTCCACTTAATGTAATCTAAACCCTTCGGATTACAAATCATTCTCCTCTTCAACATATTTTTTTTTATAAAAAAAATAGTCTACTCTGCTCAATATATATATATATATATCCTAATTTTAAAAAAATGTCTTATTCAATATCAAACTTATGAAAACGTGCGAGACGAATAGAACCGGAATCTTTTTACGAACCCGGTAAATGTCATTTTTGTAATAAAATTGTTGCCGAAAGAAAAAATAATAACTATTACCCCAAAAATACTTTGCGTTACTGTCAAAATAAAAGCATGTGTCGTAAAGGATGCAACAATAAATGTTTTTTACACACTTCTTCGTGTGATCAAGATAGATCTTCGGCAAAATTGGCTGTTATATTTTGCAAATTTGACGACAATATCGTGGAAAACACAGTGACCAACTGGTACGCGTGAGAGAACTGGGCCAAGAACGCCGAAAACAGCGACGATATCGTGTTTTTAATTTTCAACGACGAAATCAACAGGGAAGAAGTAAAATACAATAGAATATTCTACGAACGTTATTTCGCCACTACGAATCTTCTATGGAAAACGATCCACAAAAGTGGCGATGCAACAGCCATTTACGCCAATTTAAAAACGGAAAAACTTTATAAGGTTTATATTTATTTAATGCTGTTGTTCGAAACATTAATTCGTTATCCCAATATCCAATTCGTGGCTATCGTGAAAAACGACACTATTCCTATTTTTCCACCCGATAAAATTCTCAATGAATTAACAAAGAGACCGAATTCTTCTTATCTATCGTATGTGTCAAAAAAAGTAACATCCTTGAAAGATAAAGAACATTTCGTAGAATTGTGTCAAACGAACCTACGAAATATGTTTTTCCGATTCAATCCTACGTTGACCCAACAATTTGAGTCGGATCAAATCAATTTAAACACATTAAAAATTACAAAAAGTGGATTGATTACTCACGATGATTCTATGATATTATCGAAAAAACACGTCGATACGATTCTACATATCTTTTTTGAACGGAAGTATTCTGAAAGTTATAATAAAAAATATTTGCTAATGCACATTCGTGACATTACTCGAAGTAATTAAAAGCGCCGCATATATGAACACTATTCAATTGCAATTAGAAGAACATTACGATCCGTTGTTACAAAAAAATCCGGAGGTTTTCCTACTCGGCACTGCTCTGAGGCTTCTTTTGCCAAATGCAGAATTCAAAGAAGAAGTGATCAACAGTAATTTGGTATATCATCTCGTAGATGTGAAAAAAAGTAATAGTAGAAACGACTCTTACGTAACTTTAAAAGATGTTTTGAAGAAACCTAATGAAAAAATGACTTTGGGTCAATTTCTAAAGCGATTGAGTAGACAACAAGTTGTTTTACAACGTCCAAATTTTTTATTTTTCAAAAGAATTATACCCTTTTTATCGACCAAACATCGTATTTGCAAGATATTTTACAATTACATTTACTTTTATCTAGAATCGTATACCCTTCCGAAGATTATCTAAGAAAGTATCATCTTTTGCGGGCCACCAACGAAGATCTAGCTGACGACGACAGTTTGGATAGTATTCCATCATCGTCGTCGAGTAAAGCGGACACTGCCCCGGATAGCCCCCCATTACTATCAGAGGAAATAGACAGTGCCACGGACAGTGCTCCAGACAGCGTTCTTTTACTATCAGAGGAAATGGACAGTGCCCCCGACAGCCCCCTATTATTATCAGAAGAAACGAGCAGTTTCCGGGACAGCCCCCTTTTTGAAACAGAGAAACCCCACGTCCCATCCCAGGGAGCAGGCAGTCCCACTGTACCATTCCAGGAAACGAAGAGACCAACTTTGTTATCCTCACTACTGAAATACAGACACAAGAGAAACCAGAAAACACCTGCTCTATCAAAAGAAATTAGTAATGTTGCTCAACCATCATCATCAGAAGCAGTGGCTTTTTCTTCTAGAAAAACTAGTAATTTCGATGAAACATATATAAGAACCAATTTTTGGAGAATATCTCAAGTAAAAGACGAAAAATCAGTTCCGAATTGGGATGATTTTTCTCCGACACAACTCGATTTTCTCCCATTCGTATTTCGAAAAGAACTCGAAGATAGAATAATTATTAATTTAAAAGTTGTTAAACAAAAAATCGAAGAAGATTCGAATTTTAAAGATTTCGTAATTGCTCTATTAGAAAAACATCATACGCAATATCGAGATATAATCATTCGTAACATTCTGTCAAGTTTGAAAACTATTAGAAGAGAGCAAAACACATAAATAATACAACCAATTTAAAAAAAAAATCTTTAAAATGAAACCTCCGACCAAAACTATATTAAACAACATTTTTAAAAATTTAGACAAACATTCTATAAGTAAAAAAGGAAACTTTATAGCTTTAACACAAATTTCGGATAATAATTTTCAGAAACTATTAGCATCGGTATCGAATGATACAAAATTTATCCTTCGTAAGAGGAACATTTCCAAAGCCGATTTCAACAAATTTACTTCTTTGTTAAAAAGAGGAGAGTCTGAAAAGGCTTTTAAATTTTTACTGAATGCGGATATAAATCCAAACGTTAAAAAGTATTTAAACTCCATCGATCAATTTGCGCAAAAAAATTTCCCTCATCACCTATTAAATCAAATAGAGGAACGCACTAAGAAATTAGCCAGAGAATTAAAACTAAGTAACGCGGACTATGTTATTAAAACCGCTGACGATATTCGCGAGGCGGCAAAAAGAAACCCGGTTTTCAAAAGACAACTGGATAAAATCAGCGATTGGATTCAAAAACATAAATCCCTCGTAAAAGCCAAACGTTTGATATACTTAACGTTAGTAGGCGTAGTGGGATATACAATTTACGAACTACTAAAAGATTACATGATTAAAAATTCCGGTTGTTTCCGCGCCAGCGGTGGAGAGAAAAATTTACAAATTTGTAAAATATCGAATTTATCTTGTTGTATTAAACAGCAGACTAGAGTAAACGTTTTTAACCGTTTCTCGGAATGTACCGAAGGATTTAGAAAAGGAATGTTCGAAAATGATTGCAACACCTGGACATCCGATACTACGATCGATTGTTGTAATAACAAATGCAATAAAGAACATATCAATTCAGAACTTTTTGTAATTCACCAACGAGCCGACAGTGATAATGATCCTTCTGTTGTCTATTACTGTCAGAAAATGTCAGTAGCAAAAGCGGTGGATAATCTACTTCAAGAAATCAAAAAAATTAGGTTATAAGGGATTCGAATTTTTATCCGATATATTTGGGAATTTCTTTTCAATTATACTCGTTATGGGTTTAACTGTTTGCAGTTTTTTCGGGTCTAGATATTTAATTAGTTGTTATTTCGACTTTTATAAACTCAACACGTTCGTTACCTTAGGTGTACCACAATTAATAGCTGTAGTAATAATTTGTTTAACAATGTTCTTGTGTTTTTTTATGTAAAAAAAACACAACATTCTTGTATAACAAAAAAAAAACACACACACACAATGCTTTGGGAATATAAAAAAGAAATCTTTCAATTAATTGAAAATTATCCTTACATCGGGTTAGCTTATCGGAATACGACGAACCAATGCAAAAACATTTTTGTTCAGGAAGATTATTTCACCTGCGTCTATCATCGTTTACAGAAATTTTCGAGTGAAATCGATCCTAGAAAAGATTTATTTTCTCCTAAGGTGTTACAAGCTCATTAATTTATCCATCCTAATTATTATGGGAAAAACAGTTTCGTTTTATCGTCAATATTTATATTTCTTTCGCTAGTTATTTTATTTCTTTATTATCCATTAAGAATTGTTAAATAATCTAAAATTACAAAGAGAAAGAAAAAAAACCCAATACGATTAAACAAATATTGAAAAATAAATTATTATTTTGATTATTACTGTACATTAACAATGATTTTTTTTTTAATTATTTTTTACTGCCTAACACATTCGTTGTAATCGAGTCCCACATCTTGGTAAAACATTAGCTTGTCATTATTGCGTTGCATAAAGTTTCATCTACTAAAATTCGACGAATGGAGGGGGTTGTGGTTTTGACATTTTTTTAACTTTTGTAATTTAGTTCATTCGTTACAGTTTTAAATAAAATAATTATCTTCGATTTTGTTTAATTTTAATTTCGATAAATCGTGATTAAAAACTTCCAAATCTTCGTGAGGTAAAAAAAAAAAAATATTGGCAAAAAGATATTTACAAATATATTCTTAAAAATTCAAAATTATATTATGACATCGGGTGGTTTTGTGTTATTTTTTTAAGGTAAAAAAAATATTGAATTTAAAACCAATTATAAGGTAGATACAAAAAAAAAGATAGAAAGAAACACTTGGGTATTAGTTTTGTGACTAGGGCGATTTTTTTTTATTTGAATTATTGTGCAATTCTTTGACTAACGGTTAGTTTAAAATAATTTCACAAGCAGTTTTCATCTTCCTTAAGTGCTTGTTGATGCTTTTCCGCATTATCAGTTGAGATTAATATTGTCATGCATGAAAGAGGTCCAATTAGTATTCTTATCGCCTTTTTCCATTGCCGTAATATTCTTTGGACGGATATCGCGGCGAACCAAAGCGAGGATATCATTCGGGGTAATTTTATCGTCGATCAACCGAATTGTATTATTATAAGGTTTACAATTAACATTATTCTCTTTTAAATGTTCTTTGATTAATTTAAAAAGTTTATACCGTTCGGAATGTAAAAAAATGCGAAAGATTTCTTCCGCTCTGGGATATCGAGAATATAAAATTTTTTCGGCTTTGCGAAAAGAGCGTCGTTGACACCACGTAAACACGATAGTGTTATTATTGTTATCGTCTGCGTTGTTGTCTCGATATAGATGTATCACGAACAAATGTAATAATTCGTTCCGCTGCGGTCTCGCCACTACGTCTGGAATGAGATTGTGTCTAATTGTAACAGCTTCTTCTCTTATTAATTCCGCATTAGCAACATCGAGTTTTAATCGTTTATTTGCTTAGGATAAAGCGGTGTTATCGTCTAATAATCTTTTCATCTCATTAGTTTGGTCGTTCGAAGGTATTTTATAGATTCCGGTTTTCCGCAAACTCGGCAACACTTGTTCGCAAATCCACGTCATAGAATTATTCGTTTCTGGCTTTCGAGAACGAAGTATCAATGCGTAGAGGCCAGCTTCCAAAATAAATGTCGTTCGCGGCTGGAAAATTTTTTGGGATTTGAAGGGTATGCTGTATAGAGCATACCCTTTTTTTCTAATTCCTGCCAACAGCCTCTCCATCTGTTATCTACGTTGTTAATAATTACTCTCTTTGTATTCGTATAATTTAAATAGTTACAAATTTCTTTCGCCTTACATCAGAACTGCTCCGATTCATCTTCAGATTTGTTGATAATTAGAATGTGACATTTAAATATATTTCCGTTACCTACAGAAAATTCTTTCAATATAAGACTCGCCATAACTTACTTAATTAAAAAAAAATTAAAATGAAAAATTCAGTGTAATTTATAACAAAGTTTATTTTCACTCGTCATCTAATAGATTCCAAATGTTCTTTGTGTTTAGCGTTTTTTTTTTTTGTTTGCTCAAATAAACAGAAAAAAAAGTGTTTATTTCTTCTAACTCATTGTGTGCGCATAGATCTTTTTGTTAACGAAACACAAAAGCGTAAAGACGGAGTTTTTCGATATACATATTATATAGGAAGAATGTTATTTATGTGGATTTTTCAGTTAGACCTTGATTACTCTTCTTTTTACAGATTCTGAATATAGATATTTCCTAAGGTGGTTGTCAATTTAGATTGCATTTTTCAATCTTTTAATTATTTTTATTTCAACAAAATTATTGAAAAAGAAAAAAAAAAGTTTATTTCTTCTAGCTCATTAGTGTGCAAATAGATTTTAACAAAATTGAAAACACATGATATTATAATAAATTCTAATTGCTCTATTGAAATTTTATATGTAACAATCAATGTACGTGTTTTTCGTACATGATACGTTATCAATAATTGCTTTCTTTATATTTTTATAATTGAGATACTTAATAGGTTCATTAATTACCTTTAACAAGAACTGTTTCGGTTTGTCTTTTGATTTGTTGATATTTAAATATATTTAAATATATATATATAGAAAAATTTTTCAATACATGATTCACCATAACTTAATAAAAAAAATCATTGTTACAGTAAAAACTTTTTGAAAGATTAAAGAATTTCACTAAGCACTTTTTTTTGAAAGATTAAAGAATTTCACTAAACACTTTTTTTTCTGTATATTTTAGTTTAAATAAATTTTTTTTTAAGCCATCTTTTGAAATTTCATGATTTTTCTGTTATGGAATTTTACACGCCGATGCATGTTATTTTTTTTTTCCTTTCCCAAAGCAATAAAAAAAATCAATGTCGCTACCACCTCTGAGTTCCAAGTTCATTGATTATAACTTGATATTTCACACACTATTACTACAACAAAAAAGGAATTTTTATTTTTCAAATCGATCATGCTACCCACTTTAAATTAATCTAATCTAAAACGTATATTTCGTTCGCTAGTTATTTTATTTCTTTATTAACCATTAAGAATTGTTAAAAAAAATCTAAATTTAACCCTTTGCGGTCTTGGTCAAATCCAAACATGTAGTACAGCCAGGACAAAGCGTTTCAAAAGTGTTGTGGGGAAGCAAAATGACAACACACTCTTTTTTTTAAAGATTTATTGTTAAAATATAGAATATTACAATAGAATTAAAATATATAATAATTAAACTATAAGGAGAAAAAAATTTATTTTTTTTTTTTAAATTTTATCATCGTGTGAAACGTTTGGAAGTATTCTCCTAGAAACATTACAGGAATAGAGATTTGCAAGTCTCTTTCCTTTCTCTTCTTAAATTTTCAGACACTCAATAGATGGCGCAAATCGTCAACAAAAAACACTATTAGAAAGGAAAAGGAGATGTGCCGGCACTGGATCAACCGTGGCATTGACTAGATGTGCAGGTTTCTCCTATAATATTAATTTTTCAGACACTCAATAGATGACGCAAATCGTCAACAAAAGATAAAACCCTTTAACAAAAAAACACTAAATAGAAATAGGATAATATGATTTCCACAGCGTCGACCAAGAAAGACCAACAAGACGGGTAATTCTTTTTTTCTCAATGTCGGCGTAAGACCGTAAAGGGTTAACAATTCCTTAAGAACTATTGTTAAAATCTAAA
>JAFIDM010034604.1:757169-772488 GCA_023159025.1 Thereuonema tuberculata | reverse complement strand
TCGGTATTTTAGTTATTTCTTCGACGATTCCCTATAAGGGAGGATCTGTTCAAGGTAGGGGGGTTTTTTAAAATAGTTTGACAAAGAAATCTGAAAGTAGAGATATCGAAACGCACGTCATTTTATCCTTTTAAGCTTTTAAACGTTTTAACTGTGAATAAGTGTCGAATTAGCTGGCTCTTACCCATTTATATCCTATTCATTCAGTACCATACCAAACTCATTTATTATACTTATATGTTAGAATTTTTAAAAATCAATTTTTTTACTCCTTTGATGTATTCTACAAATTTATTTTTATATATTCAGCAGGTAGATGGTCAAACTATTAAGTCGATAAATGTATCGGTAGATAATTTGAGTTACATTTGCTATTAGAGGAGAAAAAAAGATAAGTTACAGTATATATATATAGGAGCAAAGATTTTATTTTTTTTATTAAAAAAAAAAAATAAGGATGGTGGACAACAACGAATGTAATTTCTTACACGAAGATAACGACTGCGATGAAGAATATAATGTTATTCCGTATCAAGAACAGCGAATACAAGTTTATAAACCTTGCAAGTTTACCATTAAAGAGTCCCCCGGAGGTTTAAAATATTTGTATTACATATCACCCGGAATTAGGTTAGAGAAAGATAAATTTACTTTATAAGGAAATTTAAGAATATTAAGTAACGAATATAATATATCGCAACAACAAAAACTTATAAATTATATCAGAGTTCGTTTAAACCTCATTCGGACAATCGAGAGCAATTGACTCTGATTTATAAAGCTATTATGGAAGAATTGATCAACAGGCAAAATTTAGACGAGTTTGCCGGCGTGACGAAAGAAGACCACGAACAGTTCTTGAGCGACGACCATTACATGTCCATTCAAAACGTTGTTTACCAACACAGAAAATGCGAACCATATTGCCTGGCAAACTAGAAAAGTTTCAAAGACGAGCTGCAAAAAAAAACAGATATCTGTTTTCGACCAAGAAGCTTTGAAAAATAATAAACAACCGACTTACTGCTGTTACACTATAATGGCAGAAAGCGAAAATAAAGACGACAAAGGATATCTACAGAATCCGTGGTACGTGAAATATTTAGATAATACTCACTGGGTGAAATCGATAGACGGCTTAATAAACGGTTTCACGATGTTAATCGATAAAAATAAGAAGCTTCAAATTCGTTTGAGAATTCAACCATCCAGGATATTAGTCGACGAGAATCGGCCAGCCGATGAAGAAACCGCTAAAATCTTAGATCAGTTGGAATCCACTTACTCGATAGAAGAGCATTGTGAACATTTAAGTAAAAGATTTAAAGGAAACGATTATAAAGATATTTTGTAATTAATTAAATATATTATAAAAGAACTATGATAAATTAGAATTTTAAATTAATAGAAGAAACGATTGTAAATGTAATATTAAATTAAAGTAAATCGAGATTTATTATTTTCCGTTTAATTCCACAAATGTACTCGTTATTTGTATCTTGCAATATTCTGGAATAAATATTGTTGAAAAATTCTTGTTCATCTATCGTCGATTCTTGACTCTTCTTTTTGTGTCTGTTATAGGTAGCTATTTCGTCTCTTAGAACCTTTTTGGACACTCTCTTGTCTAACTCTTCCGAACACAGTTCGAATCCTAAAACGTTTAAGTTTGACAAAAAATCGTCCAACACTTCTTGCAAGAACAAAGTTATTTCTTTTACTGCCGAGGGATAAGGCAACTGTTTACCGTTCTAATCCTTGGTGGAATGGTTTTGATTAAAAAAAATAAGTAATTCTATCGTAGCATATGACCATCAATTGCTTGGCCAACTCAAAAAGTTCTACCGAATTGTACTTGTAGGCTGGGAAAGAGGAGGTCGAATTATTACTATCCGCGTTCTCCCGTTCGTGACCCTTTTATTAGCGTGTCGTTTCGTATATTCCGCATATTGTCCCCCAAAAGAATTTTTAGAACTTTGATGAAAGTGGATTTGCCGTTGTTGGCCGAAGGACCGTACAGAAAATAAACTTTTTTGAATAAAGTATTCAAGATAATAGAACACACCGTGTTTATCAAAAAGTGAAATAATTCGATATCCGAGGCACTAATTTTCCACAATAAGACGATAACATCGACCGATGTAACCGAATTAACATAGCTTAACAGCTCGTCTTTGTTCAGCAGCTTCAGAGCGTCTAAAAGAAAATCGGATGTTGTCCCGATATTCTCTCGAATATGATCCCCGTACTTGAATCCGTAGTGTCTCGTGGTGTTGAAAATCAACAAGGGGAGATAGACGAAATTCATTTTACAGTCCCATATCAAGTAGTCTTGAAAACAGACTACGTATTTCGGGAAGTCGCTCATTTTAATGTCGCTCCAAAACGACTTCGAGTGGTGAATGTACTGTTGGACGCGTTAATATTTTTTCTGCATTTTCTTAGGAGGTTTTTTTTATTTTTACTATTAGCAAAGTTTAACTTACAGCGTTTTTTTGCTACTTCCTCCTCCTCGTTATCGCTTTCAAATTCGTCGTCATTTCGATAAATGTTTTCTGCCAAATGCAACAATTGAAATTTAATGTCGTACAAATGAGTTTTGGATTTGCTATCTTCGTTCACTGTCCACGTTCCTCCGTAATTCATATAAAAGAGTTTCTTGGGAGTGTATTCGATAATCGGCTGTATGTAGGGAGTTAGATCCAATATGGAACAACCAGAGTTCGTTTCTAGAATGTGAACGATTAGAGACGATAAGAAAATGGACTTATTGTAAATTTTTGTGCTGAAAATCTTTGTAACTACTGTTTTCTGTTGTTTATCCTCTGAATTGTTCTCGTTTTCTTTCTCATCCTCTTTCTGATAATAGTCATCGTCATCCTCGAAATTCAAATTGTAATAATACTCTTGTTCTAATTCAAAAATTAAATCGACTATAAAAATCGAAAGGATGCAATCGTAATTAAACTGAAGAAAATCGTCTAAATATTTCTCAATTCTATCAAATATTTCTTGGCAATGATAATGCAAAATAATTGGTCTGACGAGACCTTTGTAATTATGAAAATAATAATAAATACATTGACAAAATTTTAATTCGTTTTCTTTGCCTTTCAAAACATATTTCTCTAAATGTTCTAACTGGAAGGGATAAATGGTCCGTACAAAATTCTGCAACTGTAAAAGCTCAATTGGTGTGTTTGCCAATGAATAAAACGTTTTGGCACTCTTAATAATGACGTTATCACTAGCGTCTACATTGATGTTTTCCCAAGTAAAATTTGTAATGTATTTCGAAAGATTATCGTGTAATCGAACGTTTTCGTATCTTTTCACGAAATTTTTAAAGTGCGATTGACAAGAAGAATTCCATAATTGGGCTTCCACTCGTTCTATTCGACTCAGGTTTTTGTACAGACAAACGTTCGAAGAGGCACTACTGAGAAATTCAATAATATGGGAAATAGTGGGCTCGTCCGAGAACTCTTCACCGTGAGAATTTAAAGCAGATTCAAATCTGTAAATAGGATCCGTTGAAAAACAATTCCACACAATTTTGGAAAAATAAACAATAAAATCATCGTGACTGAAGTTTTTCGTAGGAGAACTTCCGTCGCTAGAGTTAAAAAACCCGCAATACGGTATGTATACAGATTCGATACTATTCGTTTTGGAAGAAAAAGGCAAAGACCAATTGAAACATTTGTAATTGATTAAAGAAGATAATTTCGCAGCTAAATAACAAACGAGAAAACGGTAATCAAAATGCATTCGATAATAGTTCTTCACAACAACGTGAATACCGTGACATCGGCCGTGTTTTTTCGACAAGAAATAAACAAACACCTTTGGAAATACTTGCAATAGAAAGGTAGCAATTTTCTTTTCGATTTTTTCTATAATATTAGTGAGTTCTGTTTGAGATTCGCAAATTGCTTTGGTTTTAATATCTATGTCTAACACCACACAATGAGCTATGGCATTCGATAAATTACAAGCAATATTCACGAAGCGTGGATTGGGAGAGTTTAAAAATTCTCTGTAATATTGTAAAAAATCTTTTTGCCGGTCTAGTTGTAAATAAAAATTACTATTGTAATTCGATTGTATACCATTAAAATAAAAATAGTATTTTTTTATTTTCTTCTATGTTTTTCTTGGGGTTTTTAAATTGAAAATGATTAAATTGGTTTTGAACATCATTTTCATCTATTATTTCATTTCTTTCCCAATACGAATTTAATAATTTAACAAAACAATTTTCTTTAGTTATCATTTTGAATGGGAGTTTTTTTTTATATCCATCGCTCTTTCCTTTTAACTTTTTTTTAAAAAAAAATATAGGTAAAAAAAATAATAGACTATAAGTTATATATATAGTCAACAAGAACCACCATAAAGTTTACCCAATATATTGCAGTCACTACATTAGATTAGATTAGATTAGATTAATGTTGGGATTGAGGTTCCAGACCCCGTGCACGTCAACCTAAAAGATTTATTGTGCTCCCATTTTCGCGTTGTTAGGGAGTTCCAATACCGGTGAACTTTATAAGTTCCAGTATCTTACTTCCCAATCTTGCGTCAAATTCATCTCCCGGCTGTTTGCCCTCAAATACCCTTCTTCTCCTAGGGTCCAAGGATTCGCAGTCCAGGATTAAGTGTTTGGCTGTCTCCGGCGACTGCCCGCATAATCTGCAGCTGATGTCTTCTTGAAGTAGACCTACTACTGTCAGATGTTTCCTGAAGTGGCCATGTCCAGTGATAAATGCTACGGCTAATCGAAGATTAGCTCTGTCAAGTCTAGTCAAGGACTTTGTAAACGAAGTTAAAGGTCCTTGCACTAGTTTTTTCCCCAAGGCTTGACCAGGAAAGAGATTCCATCTTAGTTGGTGTTCTCTTTTGGCCCAATTGTGCATTGTGCTTTTAGCTAGAGACCAGCTAATTCCACAAGCTGGTTCTGGACCAATGAAGGGAGTTTCAGCTCCCTCTTTTGCTAATTGGTCCGCTTTTTCATTCCCATCAAACCCCCTATGCCCTGGAATCCATCCCAGTGTCACTGCATTGAGTTGGGCAAGAGCACAAAGTGTTTGGTGGCATTCCCAAACTAATTTAGATGTTACCACATCGGTGTCAAGTACTCTAAGGGCAGCTTGACTGTCTGAAAGAATGGAAATGTTTGCATTCCTGTAGCCTTTTAAAAGCCCAAGATATGCACATTCCAAAATAGCTATTATTTCTGCCTGGAAAATAGTACAATAACTTCCCAGGCTACCTTTTATAGTGGTTCGATGCTTGTTACAGAACACCCCGAATCCAGCTTTATGATTAATTAAAGAACCATCTGTGTACCAGACGATTTCCTTAGTTGGAAGATTTTTCTTCCTAGTCTCCCAAAGTAACCGTGATTCAATTGTCACAGTGTATGGTTTTGTAAATACAAATGTTCTCTTCATTACGTCTGAAGACATATAGAGAACTGGAAATAACTTTGTCAGGTTGTTGTTGAGTTTGGTATGACTTTTAAAAGATCGACCATGTCTCAACAAACCTGTTTGTTGTAATCGATAGATTGTTTTCCAAGCTTCTAGCTGTAAAAACAAATCTAGAGGTGTTAGGTCTAGTAGCACTTCCAGTGCTGCAGTTGGGGTGCTGGTAAAAGCACCTGTAATATACAAACAAGCCATTCTTTGTAGACTAGCTAGTTTGTTAGTAGAAGTCTTCTGTGTGGCTTTACGCCACCAGACTATAGATCCATATTGTATCTGAGGACGTATAACCGAAACATACAGCCAATAAGCTATATTTGGTTTAAGTCCCCAGTTTGACGCAATGGCACGTCTTGTCGTAAGGAGCGCCCATTTGGCCTTATGAATGACATTGTCCAGATGTGCGTTCCAGTTCAGTTTTTGGTCCAAGGTCACGCCGAGGAACTTTACTGATTCCGAAGCTTCCAACTGGACTCCATTCAGCTTAACTCTGCTTAATGCAGTTAAATTCCTCTTACGAGTGAATGGAACTATGACAGTTTTTGTCATAGCAGTCACTACATAATTTAAACTGAAGAATTTTATTGGAGTAGAGTGAAAATTGAAAGAAAGAATAATGAGCGAAAGTAGTAGCAACAGCAGCTCTAATGTTAATAGAGTCTCTCGCAAAAAAAAGAAATGTCCGATATGTTTCAAGGAAATTTTTAACGTTAAACGTCATCTGAAAGATTTTCATAGTTACACCGATCAAAACATAACAGATACACTACGCGAATATTCCCACGAATTGAAAAAACAAGCTAAACCTAATGTCAATGACAAAAAATTACTACGATGTCCCTTTGTAGAATGTAATCATAAAAGTTTAATTAATCTATCGAATCATTTGATTAACTATCATAAAAATACACCGAACGATCCTAGTCATCGCCAAATGTTGCGCCGAGCTTACGTCGAAAGCCGACGAGAATATTTATCAAAATCATCGGATGATAGTGGCAATGAAACTTCAAATAGGGTTCATAAAAAAAAAATTTAAATAATAAAAATAACACTTGTTTTTATTGTGGAAAACCATGGGTTGACAGAAATAAACAGCAGCAACCAGCACAACCTGAAAATGATGATGATGATGGTCTCGTATTGTACGCTGATGAAGGCAATAATACTATACAATCAACAGAAAAAGGTGTAGATCTTAAAAGTGATACAATTTTAAACCTATTCGGCAAATGGTTGCAATCCCCGGATGACGGTGTGATTAAAAAACCCCATACAGTTCGCGCACATAAATCGCAAGTGAAAAGATTATTTCAAACGATCAATAACGCTTTACAAATCGAAGAGGATGAGTTTTACGAAAGTAATTTCAATGTGAATATTTTATACAATTATTGGTTCGACTGATTATACGATGGTGGGGAATATATTTCGGATTATAAACCGGGAACAATAAGATCTGTTATTTCGTCTGTGCAAAAATTTATTAATTTTTTAATTAGTCATAAGTCTCTACTAAGCGGTAAATTCGTAAATTCAGAAAGTTTAAATTTTCTTAAAGAACGATTGGCATATTGGTCGAGTGTATTGCAAAAAGCTGTAGTCAAACGCCGCTCGGAATTATGGACCAAATATACTAAAACTCAAATTTACGTTAGCCAGATTAAGCAATTTCTCGATAGCGACTTTTCTATTTTGCAAAGAGAGCGACATAAAATTCTCGATAGACACCAAGGCGATTTCAAAACGTTTGAATCTAAGACCTAAAGAACATCAACAAACAGTTTTCAACGATTTACAAGCTTATTTGCTACTAGAAATGAATATCGGGAACGCTCATTGAAGCGGAGTTTTTAGTAACGCAACTCTAGAAGAATATTATCGACTGAATATAATTAAAGAGAAGAAACCGTACAGTTATATTCTTACCGTCGAAGAACATAAAACCGATGATACTGCCTCTTCTCAAATTTTTATGTAAGAAGATACTTACCGCCGCTTGAAGGTTTTCATCGAATACATTCGTTCCTGGGTCGACTTCGGAAAAAAGGTTCCCAATATTTTTATTAACTATTGTGGCACTCCTTTGTCGAGTGGCAAGATAACGATTAATATGAGAAGAGTGTGGAATAAAGCCGGCTTACCGCACAAATTTAGCAATACGTTATTACGTAAAGCCTACGTAACTTTTATGCGAAAAAGCGACAATACTATTTATTACAATTTGGCGCGTCATATGGGACATCGAAAAGAAACTGCAGATCAATTCTACGAGTTGCATACTGCTCCGGAACAAGCCACCGTTATGGGAAAGAAAATTTTGAAAGTCGTACGCGAAAAAGATAAAAGTAAATATCCAGATATACAAATTGGTCCTTCCCCGCTTAAAAAACACTGGCGAATACAGGATCCTTCAACATCACGAACGGATGTTTCTTCTTCTGAAGAAACTATATTATTCTCTGAAGAAGAAGAAGAAGAAGAGATTATTCCAGATTTATCTTCTTCTGAAGAAGAGATTATTCCAGATTTATCTTCTTCTGAAGAAGAGACCACTTTTACTCCGTTATCAACTGAAAAAGAAATAATTTCCGCTACTCAATCATCCGAAGAGATAGTACCGGACGACCCGGAAGTTCGAACTCAGTTGTCGAAACATCGACCCCCATCTGAATCAACCAAAAAAATGGCGGGCCGTCGTTCCACCTCTTCAGGAAAAACGGGTGGTGGCGAAGATGTTCGTTCTTTAAGAAAAAAATTGTGGAAAATACCCCAAGTAAAAGGTAAAAAAGGCCCCATCCCCAATTGGAATCCGTTTTCAATACCAGACCATGTATTTCTCTATAAGATATTTCAAAAAGAGATAAGCGAAAAAACACTTAATTTTCAAATTATTAAACAAAGAATCGACCAAAATACGAAACTATTTAATTTCGTATTTCTTCTACTATAAAAATACCAATCGCAATATCGAGATAGAATCATTTATAAAATTCTGAATCAATTTCAAGCCTAAGTTATTTAAGACCGGCAAAATAAAAAAAATAATAACATTTATTCAATAAAAATCGTAAAACGTATTTTACAACAGATATTTTTGATACGTAATTCTTTAAAAATGAAATCCATATCATTTTTATATTTTTGTTTTAATTTTTTATATTTTTCAAATAAATGACCAATTACTTTTCCACAAGTAAAACAACGAACGGGAGGCGATGAATTAAAATAGAGAGACATTTTTTTTGTGCGTGTGTAGGAGAGAGAGAAAGTGTGTATAATATGCTATTTTTTTTTCTTTTAATCTATTTTATAGTAAAAGATTTTACTTAAATTTAATTAAGAATGTTTGTTATTTTTTTTTTTTGGAAAGATAATATAACAGAAGAATACAATATGTACAAGTTTATGGATTATATACTTCTGTTGTCATTAATCAACGATCCTCGCTCTGTCGCTATTGGTCGTATCTAATGCCTAATTTTTTTTTGTTGCATGTCATTAAAAAGAGAGAGAGAGAGAGAAATCTGATCTATCTTTCCCGGGTCTTCCAAAGAACAAACGGTCTCTTTGAAACGTCTTAAAAGACCGAATGGTATTTGGAAGGTTCGGGGGTAAAAAGACATGAGCCATCCTAGTCGAAGTTCGAAGGAAGGTCCGATGTGAAAAAGCATGAGCCATCCTAGTCGAAGTTCGAAGAAGCCGAGGGTGCAATTTAGTAAAAGGTGCCCATTGCATCCCAACCATTTGATAGCTGATCCTAGGAAATTCAGGTTTCACATTGATAATTGTGAAAAGATAAGTTTACTTTTTTCATAGCATTTCGAGGAATTTCTTAAAAATAGAAAGATTTTTTTTTAATAAAAGTTTTTCTCGGTTTTAATAGGAATTATCACGAAAAACATTGTGCATTTAACAAAAATGGAATTTGTAAATATTTAATTTTATTTTTTTTATTACAATTACCTAAATTTTTGTGATAATTATTTAATTTTATTTTATTTTTATTAACAATTACTAAATTTTCGTGATTAAAATCTTTTTATCTTTATCTAATAAATTAAAAGTGATAAAGAAAAATTATTATTATTTTTTTTTGTAGTTTCTTATGATGATGGATATCAGTGTATTTATTTATGGTATGATTTTGATAGAGGTAAGTTTTTTTTTTATTATTTCGATTGAAAAAAAAGCATGAAATCGTTTTTACCTTTATCGTTTTTATATCGAAAAATTAAGAAATGGAAAAAAAATAAGAAAATGTCACGTTTCCTTTTTGAAATTGACGAAATCGCGACTGATTTTTTGCAAAATAATTCTTGGCAACACCACGCTTATCGTATTTTTTTAGGAATTGAAAGTAACATACCTTTGAAGTTGATCGTTGCTTGTGTAGTAAAAAATTCTTCTCTATTATCTTACATAATAAAGTTATATAAAAATAATGAAATTGACGTGAATCATTTTTATTTTTTGTTAGATCTATATTGGCAAGTTCATTATGTGAATCAATCCTTTTGGGTTGATATACTTAATATTGTTCTTCGTGTAAATTTAGATTTCGTATTACGAGAAATAGTGGAAAGGATACCCAGACAATTGCAACAAAATGTTGTTGATTATTTAGAATGTAATAGTAATGATGATATTTTAAATGTATTTCGCTGTAATCTTTTTCAATTCCATTTATTTAGACACCAATTGTACGAATGACGTTTTGAAAATAAAAATACAAGAAACCTCAGTGGAAATTATAAGAAAAGAAAAATTATTTTCGGTTTTATCTATCGATGAAAAAGAGAATAAAATTATTATTTTTAAAGATTCTGATGCTGCTTTTTCTGTACAGGAATACTTACTAATTTTAGCGGATGACGTGATACGTTGGAAACAATATTTTATTAATAATAATCCTGTAAATATATTAAAGAAACACCAGTTTTGGCAAAACGCTAATAGTCTCACAGAAATTTAGTAGATTTGAATTATCGAAAGCAAGACGCGAGGCTTAAAAATAATCTACAATTAAGACACCGTTTTCGTCCGCTGCTAATCAGAAGTTTTAATATAATTTGTTACGATCATCTATTGTATGATACATTGTTTCGTAAATTAAAAATTTTATTATCTTCTATCGTGTATTTAGACGAAAAATTTCTGTTTCAGTTGGCTCGTGAAAAACTGGATTGGAGAAACGCGAGTCGGTTGAAACGATCTTTAGAATCTTTTATTGTCGATCGACACTTTCAATAAAAAAAAAAAGTGCCGATCTTTAGAAACTTTTATTGTCGATCGACACTCTTGGGATAGATGAAGTGTGTCGATCTTTAGAAACTTTCGATCTTTAGAACTCCGACATGACAATCATGTTGCTTAGTTCTGGAATATTCGATGCATGGATACGTATGAAATTCGATTTTAATGTTTAATATTAAACTGTCTTTATGATAACACGGTATTTTGATGAGTAGTCGTTTAATTTGACGGTCGTAATCGTTATAACAAATTGTGCAAGGGATGTTTAAGTTTCCGGGAATCATGTTTTTCACTCTGGTCTTAGTGAAATCGCCACAGTTGCATCCTTTACCGCGTTCGAATCCGGGCACCAAACTATTGGAAATATTCGACTTGCAAGTGTCTCGGAAACACATAAATGGAATTTCGGGTAGAGCGATCAACTTGTTGCCGAAATTATCGGTTCCATCGCAGGCACAGCGATATCGAAATTCATTCGGATTATTTTTAATTCCCACGTATAAATCAAAATCGGCTTTAAACATATCGTTGATCGTTAACGGTTGTCTTAACCAGTGATCAAACATGAAATTCTTTTGGTTCTCCTGTCTCCTAACAAGGGTATTTTGCAGGCAGTTACGTTAGAACACAAAGGTCCCGAGAGAATTTGAGGGTGACTGCATAAACATTTCCAACTATCTCGATGGTAAACTAAAGTTGATAAACAAGAAGGCAAATATACGCGGCTTCTTTCTTCTTTTTCTGCTGTTTTGTTTCGAGGCAAACAGTATCTACCGGATTTTAATTTTTCATCGTAAAAGATAACAGTTTGATCAGATTCAATAAAGGTTTCGAAAAATTCGTTTTTACTATTGCAAAAATAATCGCAGGAGCAAGAAAATAAATGATCTGGACACCGAAAAGCTTTGTCGTGACACGACCGAAAATAATTACTCAAATCCGTAGAAGCCAGTATCATCATGTCATTATTGTTGGTAAATTGTTTTTGTTGTTCATCAATTTCGTCCGCATAATATTGTTTATCTAAAAGTTTTTCTCTTTCTATAATTTTTTGCCGATGTTTTTCAATCATAGTAATAATGAAAAAACTTATTAAAATAACTACAATAAAAATTTCTTTAGTTGTTGTTTTTTTTTCCATTTTTTTATTTTAGTAAGTGACTGAGAGGAGAAAAAAAATTATTAAAAATTTAAAAGTCTTAATTGAAGATTATTTGTTAAAGAAGATTATTTGTTTTTTTTTATTGAGCGTTAGATAGATAGGATTTTCATTTATTAGTCAATTTTGTTTTATTTTAGGAAAAATTTCAACGTATGTCAACTTAGAATAAATGAAAAACCGATGGAAATTTTGAAAAAAAAGAGAAAAAAATAATAATCGTGGACTTGGTTCTCCTAGGAAAAAAAAAAGATACTGGATTCATCTTTAATTTATTAAACCTGAAATATAGTTCTAGTATTTTAATCTTAAAATGTAGTTTGTAGTTGTTTTATCTTGAAACGTAGTTTGTAGTTGTTTTATCTTGAAATGTAGTTTGTAGTTGTTTTATCTTGAAACGTAGTTTGTAGTATTGTAGTTTTATCTTAACCCCTTCTGCCTTGAAATTTCTGCTTGAATTAAAATAAAAGAAAAGCGATTTATATAAAAAAAATTACGTTATCCTCGTAAATTATTTGGCATAATTAGTGTCTTTAAAACTATTCATTATATCGATAAAATTAGTCAGTTACGTAAACATACAAGTTTCGTACGTTGTTACTTAAAAGACGGATTTTTTTTAATTTCAAACTTTCAATCCGAAAATGAAAAAATTCTATAAACTTTAATCTGATGGCTTAAAATACGTCCTCTTAATAAAAGACAAGAACCAAAAAGATGTTCGAATGTGTACAATTTTTTTGTTATTTTTTTAAATTATGTACTATAAATAACCTAAAAAAAAAAAAACACAAGTAGGAGTTATCGATCGTTATAGAGCAGAAAGGGTTAAAAAAACAAATATTGTAATGGAATGTAGTTTATTTGCAAAAAGGGTTAAAATAGTTTTTAAAATAAAGAGTAAAAAGGGTTAAAATGTAGTTTATTTGCAAAAAGCATTAAAATGTAGTTTTTAAATATTGTAATCGAATGTAAGTTTTAAATCTTGGAAACATGATTTTTAAATCATGTTTTTTTAAGATTTTGAGTGTGTAGTTTTAAATCTTGGGAACATGATTTTTTAAATCATGGTTTTTTTTAAGATTCTGAGTGGGATAATTAGTCTTAAAACTTAAAAATTTCTTGCTATTCTGTAAAGGAATTGTTACAAATATATTAAAACAAATGTTCAAATATAATAATGTTCTTTTTTTTAAGATAAACTTTCATAATTTACAATCTTGATTTATATTATATCAGCTTTACAATATACTTTTAAAGCATGGTAATTGTTCAACTTGAAAAATATTTAATTATAAGAAATTTTTATCTTTAGAATAATACTGTATTTATTGCATATTTTCCTCACACACATATTTCTAAATACATGAAACACTGCTATCTTTACAATGATAATATTAAAATCAATTTTTAGTACGAATTTTATATTCTGTTAATGAAGTATACCTATATGTTTATTAATAGAAATAATGAAACTGATGATGAATAATGAAACTGATTTTTTTTTTTGTGATCTCTTTTTTGAAGAGAAAAAAAAATCTTGATTTTACTCCGCAGTTCTACTTGTTACTACTACTACTACTACTACTACGCGTGTATTGTGTGTTTAATAATCTTTTTTTTTAATGTAATATATAAAGAACCTCATCATGTTAATGTAAACTTTAACCTAACCTTATCATAATCTTTATGTTAAAATGTATTCTTGTCGCGGTAGTGTTTATTTTTAATCTTGATCATTGTCTATGTGTACCTTTAATATTATTGGAAAGGATTGTTTATTGTTAGTGCTTATTTTACTGAATAATTATCCCAGAATATATAAATATTTCTTACGAATTTTTTACAAAATTGAAATTTCATCTTGTGAAGGGACAAAATATGTTTTGTTTTCTCTGAAATGTTAATTAAAAGAGATGAAGATCTTATGGAAGGGATTACTTAAATGTTATAAGATATATGAAAATACTATGTTTTTGACTTAGATATTATGGAATAGGTCTAATGTAAACTTTGACTTTACAAGGTTATCTTATTATTATATGACATATATACGAAAATCCATAATCAAAACAAAGCCGACAATTGCTTATCTAATACTAAGACGGAGGAACTCAGTCATGGATTTACAGCCGACAATTGCTTATCTAATACTAAGACGGAGGAACTCGAAGTCATGGATTTACATAAGTTAATCACTTGCGCGCTTCATAGTGAACTATATATATATATATTACCTTAGTAGAAGTTATAAATGTTTATTTTCTACAAATGCTTAATCTATAAATGCTTATCCTTTTTTTTTTAAAAAAAAAAAAGAAGTTTAATGAAATTAATGGTAGTTATATACATGTTCATAATCTTTTAAAAAAAATCACTTTCACACAGTGTTTATTTTGGATTGTTTTAATGGAAATAGATAATTATAAATTACGACACACATTTTCCACGTGGCTACTTGTATATATACTATTCTTTGTTAAATGATGCTAGTATATATACTATACTCTGTTAAATGATGCCAGTCATTGCATATTATATGACATTATGACGATCATTGTATAAATAATAATGATCTGAACTGATGGGAAATTTCAACAAATGTTGAACGAATGTTTTGAGTTAAATGGCAAGTTATCCTGTTGCATTGTTAAGCTTATTTTATTATCATTATCATTATTATGTTGGGTCATCTCTAGATCTTCTCGCTGGAGGACGTCTGCTTGCATCTGCACGGGGAAGATAGGAGCTAAACATAAACTATATATAATATTTTTGAAAATCCTGCTTGTAGAAGGAAGACAGACATTTACGTCTCGTGATTAGGGAGATGGGAGTTGTGCGTATTTTGTTTTTTAATATCCTGTTACTAAATATATAAAATTATTCTACTGTCTTAGGATATCAATTCTAAATAGTTGTTATATAAAACAACTTTCTGATGATGAAAAAGATAAACGAGTTCAAGAAATAGTAATCTTAAATAGTAGTTGATCTCACAATCTTAGTAATAATAGTTGATCTTATAATCTTTATAGCAAGCATTACTATAGATGTTTGCTATAGATGTTAGTAATCTTAATACCGGTAGTTGATCTTGTAACCTTAGCATTATTATAGATATTAGTAATCTACTATAGTTGATCTTAGTAATTTACTATAGTTGTTATAACTTTTTTGATTATACAGGGTGTTTCAAAAATACACGGCATAATTTCAGGTATGTATTTCCCACATGTAGACAATCAAAATAGTTCATTACAACATATGTCCGGAAATGCTTCATTTCCGAGTTATGGCCTTCACAACATTGAAAATCACCGGAACGTTTTTCGTTCCGCCGGTCGTTGCCATTACAGAAGATGTTCAAAATGACCACCTCCTGCTTGAATACAGACCTCACATCGATGTCTCA